>CAJHNH020000798.1:40000-155000 GCA_905116865.2 Candidula unifasciata | reverse complement strand
CACACACAGAGAGAGAGAGAGAGAGAGAGAGAGAGAGAGAGAGAGAGAACGAGTGTGTATGTGTGTGTGTTAGTGTGTTTCAGTGAGGATCTATATTTTCTCCCATAGGTGGAAATTACCACACGAGGATAGAATAATGTTTGTTTTTATATGGTTAAAACCAATAGCAAACAATTCCAAAGAACACAAGGCTGTCATGAACTAGACTGGAATAAACTGAAAATTAAAGACCGTTTGAAAGTGTATATCGCCATGTTTTGTCCAACGCTAAATAGCGAAATAATTGCTTTGAATTGAACATATGTGTGTGTTTGTGTGTGTTTGTGCGTGTGTGTGTGTGTGTGTGTGTGTGTGGTGTTGTGATCTGTGTTTCCTGTAATGTGAGAGGGAGGGAGGCTGGATGGGGGATCGCGATGTGTGGATCAGTTAGTGTTTGTAGAAGCCGGTTTTTGATGGTTTGAACAACGGATCAACATCATGGCACACGGCACTGCCTTCTCCAGAGTTGGTCTAAATAGAGTAGGCCGTGCACACGGGTAATAACCCATAAGTGCTCCGTTCTACTTGTAACCCAAGCCTGAGAATCTCAGAGCAGTGCCGTACCACCGGCGAGGATCCTAAACTACTTTGGGTAGACTTCAAACTTCAAATTTTGCCCGGGCAGCGCCGTTAGACTAGTCTTCTCGATTTTCAACTGCAATTAGATATTTTTTTTACTTTCCCAGCAAAACAAACAGGCGCCGATCTTACTACCCGGAGACAAGGGGATATTACTTAAGGTCCCAAGGAACCAATCCTAGCCTTCGGCAAGGCCTAAACCCTGGACCCTCTAGCATTCGAGGCTGCCTCGAGACCAATCAGCCCCCTCAGCCGGTATTTAATTAACGAACGACTGCTGGACATCTGCGTCTGACTCTACTGCATTTCTTAACGGTTATCCTGTGTTGTGGTCAGCTATGTGACGCCACTAACTTTCGTTAACATCAGTGCAGAAACCCGTTTACGCTGTTCCCCCACATTAGTCTAATTATAAACAGCCTAGACTAAAACAATTATCTTCTTCTTCTTCTTCTTCTTCAAGTCTATGCAGTGTGGCGATGATGGTCATGTCTAGCCAAAACCTTTTGTCTAGTGTACTTTCATTCAACTCTGACACAGATGATCTTCTTTGCTATGATATCAAAAAATTTTCCAGCATTTTTCTCTCGGTCTCCCTCTGCCTCTCCTCAACTTCGTTTGTCCTACTGTCACGATGTACCCCAGTTTTCTCCTACTCATCACATGACCAAAGTATGTAGACTGTCCTTTTCTGATGCGGGCAAACAGTTCTCTTGGTGAGTCAGTTTCTTTCAAGACATCTTCATTACTCTTTTTATCTGTCGATGGTATTCTTATCATTCATCTATAAAACCACATCTCTGCAGCTTTAAAAAAATTGTCAACTTATTTAGCAACTCTCAATGTTTCACTTCCGTATATTAAGATAGGATTCATATAGCCAACAAACAAGAATACTGTTCAAAAATTGTAACGCATAGCTTTTAAAAGTAACATGCATAGTCATAATTTTCACATTCTAGATTTTTGCAATTTAATGAAATATTTTGGTCACTTGAAACGTCACGACCGTTTAGAGAGAACAATAATTGACGGGTATGTCCGGGGGAAGAGAGGAAGAGGAAGGCCAAAGAAAGGATGGGTGTAGGTTGTGGCTGATGATCTTGAAATGGGTGTGTCAGACGCGGAACATCTTGCTTATGATGGAAAAGTTTTCCGGAGGGTTGTTATGGGAGCAAGGTTCTGCAAAGGGCATGCTACTGACTGACTGACTTCTGCATTCTTGTTCTTTCATAAACATCTTAAATCCTTACATGTAGACTTCGCCAGCTTGCTCCCAGATGGTGACAGATGGATTGGTTTATTATGTATGAAAACATTTTTTTTTTCACATGTGCACCATTGAGACTTGCTTTATGAAATTATTATAAACTCTAGAGCGTAGTTTGAGCTTTGTTTTTTTTTTTGTTTTTTTTTTGAGGTCTCTGTCTGGTGCGAAAGTCGCCAGCCTAGTAATGTTGTGCCAACGTCATGTTGCGAAGTAATGTGTGCCATCTAGTCCACCATTATTTTCATAGAATTACTGAAACTGAAAAATTTTAAGCACTGAAACAAATATATGTTTAAATGTAATTCTTAGTTATATCAAATGAATATGATTTGAACTTATCTGTATCAATTGTAGAGCAGGACAGGGTCGATATACAAAATTATGGAAAGTAATGGCTCGATATGGAGTAAATGAACACCTCACCTAAGTTTTCAAAAGTTGATATAGAGACTGTAGAAGCGTAGTTAGAATAAACCAGGGAACATATGGACCATTGAATCTAACATCTGGAGTAAGACAGGGATCTGTCTTATCACCACCCGTGTTTATCATCTGCAGTGACAGTATAAGCAATCACCAACCCATAACCAGCAATCACCAACCCATAACCAGCAATCACCATCCTATACCATTCCTATCACCAATCCTACCCAAAACCCTACCTATTGTTGACAGAACATCAACATGGCAGGAGTTTGTGTGTGAGTTTCAGTGGCTGAGTGACAGTCTTGCAGGCCACCTGTGTCATCAATCCAAGGAATCCTTCTTCAGGAGCTTGTGTGTGAGTTCCAGTGGCTGAGTGACAGTATTGCAGGCCACCTGTGTCAGCAATCAAAGGAAGTCTTCTTCAGGAGCTGTGTTGGGCTCCAGTGTAGTTCCTTTGTCCTCATATGTCAGACGATCAGTAGGTGCCAAATCAACCAGAGAGAAAAGTAATCTATTGAGTCAGCCGGTTCAAGTCACCATAGACTGAGGGGAGCAGAGACCTACCAGTCTGGTTAAGTACATCTAGGATGACCTACATGCTCTCTGTCCATGCTCACCTTTAGTTCACCATGATGAAATATGTACTTGTTTGAGAACTGACTCTGGCTGTTTCAACATCATTGCTGTCACATTAGGTCATGAACTCCTTTCACTGGAAACCATCTTGATTGTCTTGATATTTATATATATGTATATATTGAAAATATTACATGCATTTTCATGGCTGACTTGGGTGTCCCTGTTTCACCATTCTAACTGTCTAGTTTTATGTTTTTGTGATTAATCAGTGTAATCTGTGTTAACATGGCTATGATAGTATACTATCAAAATCTGGGTGCTAGCTTTTTATAGTAGTGGGGGTGTCCAGCCAAGTGTGCCTATGAATATTAGATATTCTGTAGTGCTAGAGCTTGAGTTGCTCTACTCCTGAAATAAGTTAGGCGTATATTGGCCACGGAATCTCCCTTAGACCAATACGAGCCAACGCCTCAACATTATTATTTCAGAGTGCTGTTGGTTCTTAAGGAGAAATCCTTAAATCAGGCACGCGTCATGAGTGGTATGTGACAGTATTGTTTGTGTCTGCATTATTTTTTTGAATCTTGAATGTTGAATAAAGAATCGACATCACAGACTCGGGACACTCGCATAAGCGCTCCGTCTCCATCTTCAGCAGCAAGCGAAAAGTTAAAATCCGATGGAACCAGTAACATTTTGATTGTATATCCGTCTCGCCCCCTCCCTGAGTGTCAAGCGTCGACCAGATCCCTTTGTAACTCCTCGAAGTGCCATTCTTCTCAGACCGTAATGATGTATCTGATCCTCGGCACTGTTAACTTGCTCCTAAAGGGCCCTTATAACATCCAGCTTGTCATTTAACAGTTCGCCACCAAGTGGTGCAGAACTGGCCAGTCTATCCGCCTGCTCATTTCCCAAAACACCGGCGTCACCTGGAGAAAATATCCAAAGGATGCTAACTACCCGGGACCTCTGAAATTATGCTTGTCACTCTGCACGGAGCATGCCTGTCTCCACCTTTCTCAGCATGCTCTGTGAGTCAGGTCCAATGACGATATGTGTGTACAAGCTGATTCTCAAATCAACGGAAGGCAGCAGTGACTGCCTCCACCTCCATTCTCAAACTAGACGTTGTGATATCATATGCCAGGCTTTGTTGCGCCAAGCGACGTCCATTCGCCTTCGCTATGAACCCCCATGTACTTCGTCTGCCCCTCACCACAGAGCCATCTGTATATACAATCACATTACTTGGGCGGAAATTGTCATGAATTATTTGTGAACTTCTGATTCTGTAGCACCAGCTGGCCAGTCCCTGCACTCACTTCCCAAAATGATTAGAACCCTACACAAATCTGAAATATGATCGCACACTTTGACCCACTCCTCTCCTCGCCTAAATTCATCAACCCTCACACAAGTCGAATTGTATCTTCAGCTTGCGCCATCCAAGACTTTGCTCTTTTCAGTCTGTGATCCTTAGCTCTATCCAGGGCTTCATGCCGGAGGTGCCTCATGTCCGCAGCTACTCTGAGATATGACTGCTTGCAGAACTTTGAGCCTATCTGCAATAGTAGGCAGTGCAAGTATATATCGCATACATACCGGGGTATCTCCTGTTCATCCCAGAATCACCCGCATGGCTTTATTCTGTATGCGTTCAAGTTTCATCAGCTGACTTGTTGATATGGTAAGCATGCCAAGTCCATAATCTATCACCGACAGGATCACATGCTGGAACATTGTGATCAACATTCTTTGTTCCATGTCCATTGCTGCCATAATCTTAAAAGATTGAGTCCTTTTTGGCATTTCAATGCAACTGCATCCACATGATCCCTGAAGGACAGGCTTCAATCAGAAACGATACCTATATATCTCAGTTTTCTTTCTCGTTTGATGTTACTGTTATAAACTGTGACGTTTGGAACGCCAGCTTTTACAATTCTATTGTCCAGAGAACACCTCAAAACAGCTGCCTTTTCTGATTTGATGAAAGCACCACTTTCGGTGCACCAGTTTGTCACTTTGTCCACAGTTGCTTGTAGCTCGTGAGCTATCCATCACCTATCTCTCCCCCCACCCCCATATGCAAGAACATCATCGGCAAATGTCAATACTCTTCCAACACCTGGTGATTCAAGTTCTGCAATCTTGCTTGAATACACATTAAAGAGCACTAGTGAAATTGCAGAACCCTGGGGTAGTCCTGGGGCGATATTACATTGTTCTGGGGTCCATGTACCCAAGTGAAGGGCTACCATACGTGAATGCAGGACAGCTGCTATCCAGTTCACAAGCCACGGACAAACCCCCTTCCCCATGAGTGCAGAAATCAAAATATCATATTTGACTCTATTGGAGGCATCCTCAAGATCAAGTGCTACCACAACTGTCTCTGGTCTGTTCTGGAGCCCCTCATAAACATCAAAAGCAAAAGTAGCTGCATTGGACCAGGTATCTTTCCGTATCCGATAACTACCTAAATCTTTTGGCAGGAGCTCTTCCCTTTCCAAAAACTGTTGTAGTTTAACAGCAATAATCTTCTCTAGCACCTTGCCAAAAGTATTTTGTAATGTGATAATTCTGAAACTGCTGAGTTTGGAATAATCTTTGCCTAGTTTTGGAAGTGGAATTAGGTAACTGTGTACCCATTCCTAGGGTACTGAAGCTGCTCTAATGCTCTGGTTGAAGTGAAAAAGCCACCTCCCTCAAGTCTTCATCACCCATGTTCTTCAAGTGGGCATACCTGACTCCGTCTGGCCCAGCTGCAGTGTCCTTTGCTTTTTGCAATACATGTTTTAAATCCTCCACCCTAATAATATCTTTAAAATTCTTATCATTTATTGTATTAAACAGATGATTTCTGACTAAATTTTTAAGCTCCCTATCATTATGATTAGTCTGGGTCCGCATTATTTAGATTATTTACCTGCTGTATTGTGTTAATAATCTTTCTATGCCGGGGATCGGCTCACTGGCTTGTGAATATCCATATTTTCTAGTTTGCTGGTTGTGTTTTTTAGTTGGATGACCCTGGCATAAAAGCATGCTTATTTTGATTACCGGTCAGTCCAGCATTGTGTCGCAGTGTATCGCAGTCTCTGATGTTATCCACAGGGCAAGGTGGAAGCCGAGTTGCATCTGATGACCACAGAGGAAGCAGAGAAACACCCAGCTGGACTTGGCCGTTCCGAGCCTGACCCCCTGGAAAAACCCAAGTAATTTACCTGATTGTTTTGCTTCTAACGTTTGAAGAATGTGAGAACAAAACAGCTGTATTATAAATGTTAAATCAAGTCAACAACAAACAGTCTGCTTCTTTCTCTGTGTTTGTGTGTCTCTCTCTCTCACACACGCATATATGTATGTATGTGTGTGCATATATATAAATATATATATATATATATATATATATATATATATATATATATATATATATATATATATATATATATATATATATATATATATATGACAGCTGTTATTTCTGAGGGGCGGGGGGGGGGGGGAACGACAAATTAAGTTCATTGTTAATTATAAGTATCAACGTGCCAACTAGTGTGTAGCTGTTGCTGACTTCTCAGTTTCTGGCCTTGTGTTGGCCCTTGTGGATGTTGACACTTGTGGATATAGAGCTCTTGGATGTTGACTTGGTAACTCTGGCACAAAGCACGAAAACTACTACCTACAAATGATGAAGATATGGAGCGAAAATATCATGATAGACAAATCCGGAGCATTTAAGATCTGTTCCAAAAAGGCCAAAGAAAGCATTTGGGAAACTTCTACGACAGACGTAGCGTAAAAGAAAACACGACATCAATTTTGGAATTTGCCCGACAAGTGAATAGAAAAAGTAAGTAATGTAAAGAAAGTAAGTAAAGATCCCTCTTCACGCCTTAGGTGTATCGGGTATATGGGAAGATCGGACATATTTTTACAGACCGTCAGCACTAGGTGGGTAATGTTGCCAGCATTACGCAGGTCGTTTTTACTCTCCCAAGACTGCAATCCTGGTACCCATTTTAGACTGGGTCGACCTGCGACGCCCCAAACCATGATAAAAAAGAAAAAGTACCATTCGACAAATGCAAAACATTCAGGATTCAGGAGGTAAAATATTCACAAATGACAAGGAGAAAAGACAAAAGTTTAATGTTTAATAATCTGATTGTGTCGTCCTAGAGGCATGTCAGAATGCACTGAAACGCCTAATTGTCTTCGGTATAACCAGCTTCTAGCTGACAGTTAGTTGCAGAACCAACCCTAACAGCCCCTGGCTGTTGTGTGGTTTCTCTTGGCAAATTTACGTCCAGTAGTTTGCCATTGCCTTCTGGACGGTCGGCTTTCTTGATACCACTGTCGAAACCAACGCAAGGCGCATTGCCCGCAACTGGGATCGAACCCGGCATCCCGGCATTTCGAAACGAAACGTTCGCATCGACTTAGCCACAGAGCCGACTGACAGTTAGTAAAACAAGCAAACAAAGGACTCTTTTTACGCCAGTGATGAACGGGAGACAACTGGAGTGACAGCTGGAAAGTCTGAGGGAAAGAGGGGCCTAGGGGGACCGAGAGAAAAGATGCTGGACAGTTTGACATCATGGCATGCAGGATCAGATCTGACTGAAAGTACACGACACAGAAGGTTCTATAGGGAGATGAGTACCAACATCACACGGCATGGACTTAAAGAAGAAGAAGATGAGCCGGGCATATTATGCTAGACATTGTCATAGACCAGTGGGACCAGACCCAGAAACACAGTGGGAGATAACGTGAAAATCACGCTGACCGCCGTTACTTTCTGTTCAGCTCTCCCCCTCCTAAAGTTATTAGCCAAGCTCCCCTCCCCCTCCCGTGTAAAGAAGTCCCTATTTAATTTGTTTATACGGACCATTTTATTGTCAAAAATATTATCTGACTTGCAGTTGGTATACTGTAATTGTTGTTGTTGCTATTATTATAGAGAATATAAACGAGGAGGTCATCTGACCCCACCCCAGCCCGAAATGTTTTCTTTGTGTCGTCGTTCCTGCCTGATACCAGTTTAAGGCTGGATGGACCCAGAAGCCATGGCCAATTCTGAAGAAAGAAATCATTTTCGAGGCGGATTCGAACCTAAAATCTCTGGGTCGGCAGGCAAACGTCTAGTAACTACCCTAGCGCAGCTACTAAGTTAACTGTTGTACTGTAATATAAATTTACTCACATGCAATGTTGCTAAAATCATGTTATTTCACGCTCGCAGTCGCCCTGACGCCTCCTTCATGTGGTTCATGAACCCCTTCAAGTCGCTCCGCTACATCCTCTGGCACAACTACAAATGGGTTATCATTAAAATCACCATCGTTGCATTCCTCACCATTCTCCTGGTGCTCTTCTTCTACTCGATGCCAGGCTACACAGTGAAGAAACTCTTCAATGCCTAGTCATCCGTTGTAGAAGGATCGTGTGTTAATACTGGGTCGTGTGTGAGTGCTGAGTCATAGGACTGAGGTCAGTGACGACACGTTATGGATCCTACCAGCTTTAACCTAACTACAATAATCTGACAGCTTCAAGATAACGCGAGAACCTGTCAGCTTCAAAATAAATTCTTCCACCTGTGAGCTTCATCATATCAATCTACATGCATGATTTAACATAAATCCAACAATCTGCCAGATTCAAGATAACGCAACAACCTTCGAGCTTGAAAATAAATCCACTCAACTGTCAGTTTCATCATGTATCCGTTAACCTGCCTGATGCAACATAACCTTATCAACCTACCAGATTCAACACAAATGAAAAGCCTGCCATTTTCAACATAACCCAAGCCAGCTTCAATATAAATTCAACGATCTGAACTTCAGCATAAGCCAGCAGGCTAACTACTTAAACTTGTCAACGTCGCTGAACTCCAGGACCTGGAGACGTCCAGTATCCACAAAATGGACAAGCTCACCTCTTTCTGATAGATGACTTAGTGAGCCTACATCTTTCAGTACCGATCAACACATCATGTGTTCGCCCAAGCAGCTGTCACAATAGCCCATGCTGTCCAAACTGGTACTTTTAACTCGTTTGTCCTTATTTTGTTTCCTAATTACTCTAGATTAATTCATTAATTACTACACTTAACAGGTAGTTAGAAGTCAATGAGCTGTCTGGGAGCTCAAAGAGTTAAGACTTATTTGTAGGCGATGTTTTTCATATACGTACATGTAGATTTATTTAAAGCTTTCATGCAAATACAATTATTATTAATATTTATCTATAGATTGATTACTTTATAACTTAATACTGTGTCCTATCGTTTAATGCATGAACCAAATCCGTCTTTCTGGCTGACGATCTTAACTGGGGCTTACAATTGAAGTATACCTCTAAACAATAGAATACAGTAATTAACACATCTTGTTAAATTTTAGCCACAATCCTGGAGATGGTTTTGGAAATCATTTGACATGCGCAGGGATGAGTGGTGATTTATTATTTTGATTGCCTATCCTGCATACAATGAAATACGGCGTTCGTGTAAATTACGGCAGGCTAATGCAGGAGAATGATCACATGAGAGTGAAACGAATATGAGCTGTGTTACAAATGTGTAAATAAGATTATGACAGTTCAGTCACTTTTTGAAATTAATGCGCCCGGGTGTTTCGCACGGATTTCCTCTGAATTAAACACATGCAGTTTGATGTTTTCCAAAGCTCGAGTCACTCCATTAGCTGTAAATAAACTAACTTTGAGTCGGTGCCTGTCTTTTCCCCCCTAATAAACAAAAACAGAAACACAAATAATAAAGACAATAGAGAAAAACTAGATGTTTGCTTACATTATAGTTATAGTCCCGGGAGAATGTGATTATCAAAAGGTCGATAACGTTGGGTAACGAACAGGCAGACAGATTGGCTGGATCTGCACCACTGGGTGGTGAATTGATACATGACAAGGCATATGTGGTCATTGCCTTTTGGGAACAAGCAATTAGTAGAGAAAGAAGATTATTATGGCCTGGAGAGAATGAGGCATCTGGGTGTAACCAGAAGGTCTGGCCGGCTGACTACACTCAGAGGAAAGGCAAGCGGACTTTTAACCAGATTGTGACCGGTACCATGAGTATTGGAACTCTGCGCTGGCTGCTGAAGATAAGGACGGAGCATGCATGGGAATGCCCCGAGTGCTGTGATGTCAATTCTTGACTCAACTCAACTGAAAAATTTCAATAATTTGTACCGAACAATTACTGAGTTACTGACTTTTAAATTGAGCACAACGTTTGAAACGGACTAGAGTAATTCTCAAGCGCCCATTTTATCATATTATTTGTTTATATTATCTGCAATAATATAGCTAAGCGTTGATTTTTTAAACTTGCTCTTTTTAGAGTATTCTATATCCTAGTTGTGTTTCATTTCTCTATGGTTTGCTCTACTGAATACCATTCAATCTGACATTATGGTTACAGTGTTCTTCCGTGAATTGAATATGTTCTTCCATTTGTCATTGCCACACGAGGAGCGATGCACTGTCAGCTCCACTACCGCACGAGGAGCAATGCTCTGTCAGTTCCACTGCTGCACGAGAAGAGATGCTCTGTCAGCTTAACTGCCGCACGAGAAGAGATGCTCTGTCAGCTTAACTGCCGCACGAGAAGAGAAGATCTGTCGCTCCACTGCAAATCGAGGAGCGATGCTTTGTCAGCTCCACTGCCGCTCGAGGAGCGATGCTCTGTCAGCTCCACTGCAAATCGAGGAGCGATGCTCTGTCAGCTCCACTGCCTCATGAGGAGCGATGCTCTGTCAGCTCCACTGCCTCACGAGGAGCGATGCTCTGTCAGCTCCACTGCTGCACTAGGAGCGATGTCCTGTCAGCTCCACTGTTGCGCGAACAGCGATGCTCTGTCAGCTCCACTGCCTCACAAGGAGCGATGCTCTGTCAGCTCCACTGCCTCACAAGGAGCGATGCTCTGTCAGCTCCACTGCCTCACAAGGAGCGATGCTCTGTCAGCTCCACTGCCTCACACGAGCGATGCTTTGGCAGCTCCACTGCTGCACGAGTTGCGATGCTCTATCAGCTCCACTGCCTCAAGAAAATCATTTCTCTGTCAGCTCCACTGCCTCAACAAGAGCAATGCTCTGTCAGCTCCACTGCCTCAAAAAAAAGCAATGCTCTGTCAGCTCCACTGCCTCAAAAAAAAGCAATGCTCTGTCAGCTCCACTGCCTCAAAAAAAAGCAATGCTCTGTCAGCTCCACTGCCTCAAGAAAAGCAAAGCTCTGTCATCTCCACTGCCCCAAAAAGAGCGATGCTCTGTCGGCGTTGTCGCTATGACTGTGAAGGTCTTCTTGAGTCTTCTTCTTCCTAACGTTCACCGGCTGTAAACTCCGGCGGAAAGTTATGGTTGTTCTTCTGTATTGCGACGATGTTCTATCCATCCATCCATCCATCCATCCATTGACCGACTCCGGGACGTTTCGACATTTACTGCGATTGTTCCATTCTCTTACACTCGCTCAGTGACAGTGATGTCCCATCCACCCTTTCACTTACTCGTTACTACTTCGGGGACAATATGACTGAAGTCCTAATTCCCTCTCTTAATGACAGGTAATGCCTCCATGTTTATATCTTTTTTAATGTAATTTATTACCACTATTTATCTATCATTCCTCCTGTAATTAAAACTTATGGCCACTAGGTTTGATATGTTTATAAAATGACAATAATTACCACTATTTATTTATCATACCTCCTGTAATTAGCACTTATGACCACTAGGTTTGATATGTTTCTCAAATGACACTAATTATCACCATGTTCTGTATTATATCCCGTGTAACTAGCACGTTTGATCTCGATATCTTTATCTAGACATTATTACTTGACCTTTATTTAATAAACACTTTATCATTTATAAGTTTCAGTCTGTTAAAAATAACACGTATGGAGTAATGTTATTACTCAACTTACCCCACCTGCCATTAGATAACTGCAATACTTACTTGCAAAAAGTGAGTTAATTACAATATGCTTGTTTTTATTAAACTCTACATTTTTAATATTTTTTTTTTTTTTTTTTTTGGCACATGTTTTTTTCGCATACATTTGTTACTGTAAATATAAAACAAGATATGTTTTAATGTGGTTGTTGAAAAAATATACTTTTAAATTTTTTTTAAATACTATCAGTTTATTTACATTACCTAGAGGTGAATAAGTTTGTTCCTATTTCTCCAGTTTCTGTATCATAGACAAGTGATGTTACGTTTCTGGTTGCAGATTTTATCAACTATTTGTATACTAGTCTATTTCTGAGTGATAATGTGGGAGAGACCAGGTTGTAGGAAAATGGCTGCCATATACTTTTCTGGGATTGTGGGATAGAAAGTAAAAGGAAGTAAAGTGGCAACCCCATACATCGCCATACGTTATGTCGCCGCCTAGTTTATGTACGGATACAAGATATATTGTTTGTTTGTAGAAGATTTCACTGGTTTCCGGTGGCTTTTTAAAATCATTCCGAACATAGAGACCATCGACTGTAGAACTACATTTTAAACACAGATTTCACTAATTTTCTACTACTTCAATATTATTATCATCTTTTTTTTGTCTCTACTATTTAAACAAATTATGACAATTATCCATTCTTTCAACATCATGACCAGTGTAATACTTTCAACATCATGACGATTGTAATACTTTCACATCATGGCCAGTGTAATACTTTCAATACTGTGACAATAATGTGTTATTTAAATTCTATGGCAAATGTTCTAGTATTTCAAAACTGATACAACATTATGATCAGTCGACAAAGATTTCAACCGAATGACAAATGTTTTGTTATTTCGACAATATGATAATGTTCTGCTTTCAACATTATAACAAAAATTATATTATTTTTTTTTTTATGTGACAGCTCCGTTATTTTAAAACCGGGACCAGTGTTGTATTATGTCGACATGATGACTATGTTTTGCTGCTCAGCAGTATGCACCTGTGCTATCACTTGATGTAATTAATACTTTTGTTGATACACCATTATATATTTTTGTAAATATACTAGTAGGGATATGGTAGGGGAAAGGAGGCACATACAACACCGTGTTGACAAAATCAGAGATGGGGTAGAAATAATACTACAAGTAAGAGACTCAATGGAAGACATCCCTGTAGAGGTTCTGAAGCCCCATTGTGGAAAAAACAAAAACAGACTCACTGCCTGCGCAAAAGCATTTTAAGAGTCGACTAATTGGGAGCTTCCTTCGAAGTCGGAGTACATCTGCCTGAGAGGCAAGGAATGAACGTTCTGCATACAAATAAGTCAGGTATCTAAAACGAATATGCGAGCAACACTTAATTTCTGGAACAGGGCTAGAGTCCAGAAGTGGACGAACAACCAGAACTTCCGCAGGAGTTTACAGCCGGTGAACGCAAAAGAAGAAAAGGTATTGTAAACAAGTGGATTTTTTTAAAATTATCCAGAAACCATGAGTATTCGGTACTATGGCTCGGTAATATGGATATCGCAACCTTTCGACCTTGATTCCATGATAGGTACCGTAAATCTGGGAGAAATGTGGCTTTTCTGCCTACCCCAGGGAGTAAACCCGGACCACAAGGAGTTCGTCACCAGATCGCGGCGAAGTCATGGTTAACCAACTACGTTAGCGAGCCGGGCAAAACAAGTGGATAACATAAAATACAGAGTGGCAGAAGCTTATATACATTGCCCCTAAAGAAGAACGAGAGGCATTGAAGACACTTCACATTCACTGTTAACTGCCTGTTTACAACCGATGTCAAACTGTACACATGTAGATTTTTGTTTCCGGTGAGAAAAGTTTGAACTCTTTGATCATATCAGCAGAAGAAGAAAAGGGGAGTACGTCATGACGGTGGAAACATGGGGTTGGGGAAAGTGGCGGGGGGGGGGGGGGGGTGGGAGCATACGAAGAACGAGACAGAAGATGATGGACAGTTTGATATCATTTGTGTCAGAACTGATTGAAAGTACACACAACAGAATGTTGTGGACAATCAACGCCATACGACATGAGCTGTAAGAAAAATGAAACAGTTCTTGTTGCTGTTATTTTTTAAGCACAATATATATATATATATATATATATATATATATATATATATATATATATATTTTAAAATTATGTATTTAATTATTTACGTACGATTTTGTTTTTAAGAGACACTTTCGTTCTGTCATACTGTGTTTTGTTTTAAAGCCAATTACTGTTGCCTCATACTGTATAACAGTCATGCATTTGATTTCAGCAAAAGTTGTTTTGAAATAAATAGCACCTAACTATATTGCCCGAAAAACAAAAAGAAAAACACCGACATCCTACAATTCTACAAGATCTGAGCATTGAGGAGAATTGTGGTAATGTTAAATGTGATGGTGACCCGGAGAGATGTGCAGTGGATGTAACAGTTATGTTGGAATCTGTAATGGGGAGGATTGTTGGACAAACTTATTAACCTGGGTTCTGAGGTAGACCTAGTTTAAAATGTGCACCAAGAAAAACATCTAATGGACAATAAATGCTGTCTGCCTGATGTGCACCACGCCGATTGGTTTATCTTCTTTTTCTACTTCTTGCGTTCGCTTATAATAGATGATCTATACCTGCAATGTTGTCTCTAGTAGGAACTTCATTGTCTTTGTGATTCACTAAGCGACCCGTAGAGATTGGTTTATATGAGAAGGGTTCTTGTCGACTGTTGATGTTTCCGTAACCTTTGAAACAAAATCAATCGACAAACAAAGAAGAAGCACCAAAACTGAAGTGGGGAGGAAGATTGATTTTAGAGCCGAAGAAACACCAGCCAGCCGATTGCGGACGTTCGTTGTCTACCTAAATAAACAGGTGATTAAAATATTGTCATGTACCTTTTTTTTTTATTATACTTCTTCTTCTTCTTGGCGTTCAGTTTCGTATGCTCAGATCAGTCAAACAGGTGGGTTGCCTCTATGAACTCGCACGTCAGTAGTAGGTCCTTCATGGTTCCCCATAGCTTGCTCTGCACACTTTGCTCTTGAGGCAAGGTGTCTTTTCGAAGTTGTAGGTAGAGTGGGCAGGCTGCTAAATGTACTCAGGTGTTTGTGGTCCTATTTTACAGGCACACTGTGGGGACTGTGCAATCTTTATTTTATGCGTGGAGTAGTTGAGCCTGCAGTGTCCTGTTCGTGGGCGGAAGATTGTGGTATGGGGCTTTCTGTTTTTTTTTTTTTTTACAATTCCTTGTTGCTTGTTCCGCTACATATCTGGTTGAATGATACTTGTCTGAAGCTAGTTAGAGAATCTAAATATCTTGGAACTATATGCTGGGAGGACGGAGGAATAGATCCGGAAATAGAAACAAGAGGCCAACGAGCCAGTGCACTTATGTACCAAGTGACATCGTTATTAAGACATCCAAGCATAAGTATAGGCTCTAAGAAACAGATTATAAACAGCGTATTAACACCGCCACTATGCTAGCAGTGCCAGACGTGGACATTATCTAAGGCTCAGCTATGTAACACTAGCACCTGTGACATGAGGTGCATAAGAAAAGCCGCCAACTTAACCTTCCGAGGCAGATTGATAAATTCTATTATCAGACAGACTGTACCGACATCACCATGCAGCAAATTCATTGAGAAACAGAAGATCGAATGGTTTGGTCATCAATTAAGAACGGAGCCAGAACAACTACCAACGCAGTCGCTACACAAGAAAACATCTGATGTGAAAGCCAGAGGGTAATTTAGGATAGGAGAATATAGATTGATGATATTAAAAGGTTTCTACATCGATAAGAATGTCAATAGCCCGTGCATATATCAAGCAGTGGATCGTAGACAGTTCCTCCCCACGCCGCCTAACTGCAGAAGAGGAATTTGATGATGATAATAATGACGTATCATTTTTGTACGGATGTGTAGGACAGTCGGGTCTTGGACCTGATGATTTAAGGCTGGTGCAGTCGCCACACACAGTGCAGGCTGAACTTTTGTGTGTGTCTTTGACACACACATACATACACAAACACACACACACACTCACGCACGCACGCACGCACACGCACATACACAACAGTATTATATTAGATAAAAACACGTGATTAAAATGTTGAATGTTGCTTTTACTTTGTTGGCTGGCATCTGTGAAAAACAAACAAGTTACCCGAAAGTTTGTGAAATAAAGTTATCTCGGACTCAGGAGATAAAAAAAAAAACAACAACACTGTGTTTACTTTCTGTAGAAGGATTCTTTGAAGGTAGGGGGCACGACGGGCACATGATACTTGACTCATACTTGTATAGACCTACCGGATTTCGGTAAATGATGTGGTCAGTGCCACACCGGCTGTCGAGTTCTGTGATGTGGTCAGTGCCACACCGGCTGTCGAGTTCTGTGATGTGGTCAGTGCCACACCGGCTGTCGAGTTCTGTGATGTCGATTTCTAATTCAACATTCTCTCTCTCTCCTTCTCTCTCTCTCTCCTTCTCTCTCTCTCTCTCTCTCTCTCTTTCTCTCTCTCTCCTTCTCTCTCTCTCTCTCTCTCTCTCTCTCTCTCTCTCTCTCATCAATGATTCTCACACTTAAATCCAGGACGAGAGGGGGGGGGGAGGGGGAACAATTGTGTAGGAAAACCTCTCCCCTATTTGTGTAGCCATTTCCTGTTATTTATTTCTCCCTTTCTTGTATAGCCATTATTGAAGAGAATCGATTGTCCGTAAACAGCAATCGTTAAGACAGATGAAAAGAAGCCTAATACACACAGGCAGTTCATTGAAAATGGGCGGTGTGTAGATAGTTTTATGTGTAAAATTAATGAACATTGGATGGAAAACATCCTTCCATCAAAGGTGTTAATATAATCTTTCACGAAGATCGTTGCAATACGACAGTTTATTACTGTATTGTAAATTATAAATAAACCCTCTTTCTTTCACTCATTGGCACTCCTGTTCAAACATATATACTCTCCCATTATCTCTTACATTCTTCGGCTCATCTACTCTTTCTTTCCCTAGGGATATACTATCTCTCGTTCTCTCTCTGTTTCTCTAGTTCACTCTTTCTATCTCACACATTTACTTATATTCTTTTGCTAACTATCTCGTACTCTCTCTACATCACTAATTCTTGCATATACTTGTTATCCATTCCCCCTCGATCCCCTTGTCTGTACTGGATCACTCTCCTTCTGGCTCAATCCCCATTTTGCATCTTCACTATCTCTTTCTCATTCTCTCTCACTCTTTAACTTTTTTCTCCTTTCTCTCCCCCCCCCTCTCTCTCTTTCTCTCTCTCGCTCTCTCTCTCTCTCTCTCTCTCTCTCTCTCTCTTTCTCTCTCTCTCTCTCATCAATGATTCCTCTACAACAATCCAGGACGAGGAGAAAAACATTGTGTAAGAAAAACTCTCCCCTATTGTTTATTTATCTCCCCTATTTGTGTAGCCATTTCCGGTTATTTATTCCTTGTATTGTGTGGCTTTTATATTGAAGAGAATCGATTGATCGTAAACAGTAATTGTTAGGGCAGGTGAAAACAAGCCTAACACACACAGACAGTTCATCAAAAATAGGCGGTGTATAGATGGCTGCATGAGTAAATGAATTTTGGATGGACAACATCCTTTTCTTGAAAAGAATGCTCATCATTGGCAGTCGTGAAGTTCTTTGCATGTAAACTGTCACTCTACGATAGTTTATTCTTTTTCTTTTCCCCTCGTCTTTATCCCCGGTGGAGCATAGGCCCTCAACCAGTTCACGCCAACTCCTCCTTTCCTTTACTATCATCGCATCATCTCGTCCTAGTCATCCCCATCTTTTTTTTTTATTCATTTTTTCTTTCACTGATCTGCCTTTATTTTAATGCCCCTGTGGGCTCCAGTGTAAGGATATTCTAGTTATATTGTTGCTCAGGTTTTCTCATTGTGTGTCATATCTAATGCCAGCGTCTTTTCTTTACCACGTCATTTACTGGAATTTGTTTAGTTCTCTTTGAGAGATCCACATTAGGGATTCTATCACACAATTTAATTATCCCCACTCTGATCGGACACCAGGTGATAAATGTTTGTTTTTATTACTAATTATTTAGTTCTTCGTCATGTCCCCACCCCCCCCCCCCCAACCCCGGCCATTTTTTTTCCTAACAGAAGTCCTGATTTGACATTAAAGTTAATTATTGTATGAGTAATTTTAGTTTCTTTCCACTTTCACAAATTTTCTTGTGCTAAGAGAACTAAAATGCCTTTTGTACTTGCATTGATATCTTTACCAGCGCAGTCCCCCGCCCCCAGTTATCACTCACTGTATTGTAAATTATAAATCCCCCCCCCCCCTTTTCTCTCTCTCTTTCACCTACTCTTGCTTCCTTACACATACACTAAAGTTGTCTCTTATCTTCTGCCTCACTCGCTTTACCATCTTGCTTAGTCTTAGTATACTTTCACTCACTCAATCATTCACTCACTCACTGACACTCACTCACTCACTGACACTCATTCACTCACTCACTCTCACGACTCACGCACTCTACATTTTTTTCCTTTCTTTCTAGCTTACTCTTTCACTCATTATCACTCACTTTCTCTGCAGAGTTAATTCTCTGTGTCTCATTCTCTTCCCCTCTCCTCCTTCTTTGCCATCTTTATTTCACTGCATCCCTCTCATTCTTTTTTTCTTTTACATTCTCGTATACTCACCAACTCTCTCGCTCCCTCTCACTCACCCTCACCTCTATCTTTTACTCTCTTTTATCACACCCTCTGTCTATCTGTGTGTTCCTTTTCTGCAGTTTCTATCTTTCTGTAATTCATTCTCTCACCCACTCAGTCTCATTCTCTCACTCCCTTCTTATTTCGTCCCCACTTCCTCTCTCCTTCTCTCTCAATACCTCATTGACGATTTGCTTCCTCACTTGTGTAATCATAAACCCGACAAGATTAATCTGTGAGATGTACAGTACAACGAACCGACACCTGAGCTTCCCATGGGAACATGTTATTTTGTTTTAATCCCTCGTACTTGGCAATACGCAATTGCGCTTTAATCTCACATCTGCTTCCAACCTTCGCGCCAAACTCCCTCATCACCATGAGCTGCCCTAACTGCTGTCCCCAGACCACTAAGCTGTATATAGCAGGCTTGCCAGGAATGATTTTAATTATCCAGCTTTTGTTTCTTTCACTATTTTTTTTTTCAGTACGAGTCTGCTCTAACGAGAAAAGGCTGAACTCCAGTGGATTTAATCATCAATCTCTTGCTCGGGGAAACTCAATCCTTTCCTAGGAAGAAGTCCCTGGTTGGCAGAGACCGCTAAAACATTTAAAACCACCGAGTAAAAACCTTAATATTTCACGCTAGACTAAATTTACCTCACATTTACACCTGAGCACAGCCAGAAGACAATGGATAGAGCCAGCAAGTCGCCAATCCCCCTCTCCGGATTTTTTTTAAAAACATTCATCGTAGAAGATCTAAACACGTAACTACCAAAAAAACTATGACGGCCATTGTCTGAAAATAACAAATTTACTCCCCCTCCCCCCCCCCCCCCCCCCCGACACATTCCCCCGTCTTGTTCTCATTACTTTTGTGGAGAAGAGGGGGGAAAATCGAACATCTTGCTGTCCCAGTTTTGTGTTTAAGACCATTAAACAGACTAGTCTTTGAAAACTGACACGTTTGTCAACAGGCAGGCAAACAAGGGGGATAATTATGGCTGCACACAAGCCCGGTTTTTTCCCTCTTCTTCCAGACGTCTGCGTCTTTAACCAGGTCTTTGTTACTTATTGGCCTCGCGTCTGCTAGGAGAGGTTCCTGGGGTAGCTGCTGGCCTTATTTTATCAGGCTGGGCAGGGAAAAAAATATAACAACAAAAGCAGCGGCAATAATACTGATGTCAATGGAAGCAACGGCAATTGTAACAATAGTGTAGTAATGAGGATAGCGACGACAATTGTATTAATGATGAACCAACCAATCATTCAACCAGCTAACCAACCAGTTAAACAACGAACCAACCAATCAACCAGCCAACTAACCAGCGAGCCAACTAGTGTAGTAATGATGATGATGTTGAACCAACTAATCAACCAGCTAACAAATCAACCAGCCAGCTAACCAACTAGTTAACCAGCTTGTTCATTGTCCAGAATTCTGCACCACGCAGTAGGGTCAAATGCACAAAGGGAAAGTAAAGGTCCCTTTTCCACGCCTTTAGACGTATTGGGAATATAGGCCTAGACCTATATTTATTAAAGACCAGTCGGCACTTGGTGTGTGATGTGATCAGCATCATGCCGGCCGCCTTTGCTTCTCAGGACTACACATCGTACCAATTCAAGGCTAGGTTGTCTGTATCTCTTATAAGGGGTTCATTAAACCTATGGTTTGCTAGTAGATAGAATTACAGCATCCCGAAATTATGTTTGCCTAAAAAGATGTGTTCACCGACATGAAAGTCTGGCAAGCTCCGGCTTGGGGAGACGACGGAAACCGAAAGCTGGTAACTCACTGACCCATCTGACCACTGATGTCACTGTCACATATCACTCCTGTCACGTGCCTGATGTAAGGATTTCTCCTTCAGAACCAACAGCACTCAGAAATAATTATGTTGAGACGTTTGGCTCGTATTGGTCTAAGGGATTCCCCGTGGCCAATATACGCTCAACTTATTTCTGGAGTAGGGCAACTCAAGTATTGGCACTACAAAATACATCTGTATATGAATACAATATTCCTAGACACACTTGGCTGGACACCCCCACTACTTACTAAAGAAAGCCCCCAGGTTATGATAGGTCATTATCATAACCATGTTAACACATATAGTTAAGATTCATGCACACACAAATGCTGAATACTTAAAAAGATGAAATAGAGACACCTAAGTCAGCCATGAAAATGAATGCATGTAATCAGTACAATATATATATATATATATATATATATATATATATATATATATATATATATATATATATATATATATATAAAATAGAGAAGCAGATGCCAGATTTCTATAGCTTGATTCCAGGATACAATGTCCAGATCACCAAAATTACACAGACAGAAGGTACAAATGGTCATCATTGGGAAACATGGGAGCTGTGAGGAATATAGCAATACATGGCATCAACTGTCACTTATCCTCTTTCTATCGGTGATGCTTCCCTCAGCTCCTGATGATTCGACTGTCTTTGGTGACTCTGCCTCACTGGATCAGATGGTGGAGAGGTACCTCACCATAAAGGACGCAGCAACTGGATAGGCACATAGCAACTGGATAGGCACACAGCAACTGGATAGGCACACAGCACCTTCTCCCATGAGTAACTCACAGCACTGTCCCTGAGCTACACACATGCTCTGGCACTGGATGATGTTTAGGTTATATTGTACCCCATCTTGAGGAGGTCAGTCTTCTCAATTGGTAGTTGGGTGATAATAAGTAGGTAATGGGTTAATTGATTGATGGGTTATGGTTTATGGTTGGTGGGTGTTGGTTGGACTGTGATTCTTCTGCCCGCTCTTCACAAAGGTTTCATCCTGCCAAGAAATAACTCAGAATTAGTCATCACCAAGAGGGTAACATCTTGACAGGAAAGACAGAATAAGTATCAGTCACCAGCCCATATCAGCCTACTCCACCCCTGCTCCCCTGTTTCATCCCTCAGAGTGCACTCTCAAGACCAGGAGACACTTGTCTCCTATCATTCATCTGTCTGTTTAGTGCAAGAGATGGAAAGTAAGATATATAGTGGAGATAGACAGACACTCTAACACAAATATCAATCTCTCTCCTCCTCTCATCTGCACACCGACACCAATATTTACCGTCAGTACTTCTATTCCCCACGACTCACAAGCCAACCCAACACATTCATTGATCTGGGTCAAACACATTCCCACACTGGCCGACCAAGTCCTGACTTAAATTCTGTCCCCATTCGTATGCACAAACTTCTGTTGTTAGTTTAAATAGTACACACTTGTAAGGTTATTAGTTTTACCAGTATGTGTGGGTTATTCAGGGCATAGGCTATTTAGTCTGTACAGAGGAAGGTCTAAGTTTGAATCCGCTTCCCTAGCGATAAAGAACGGTCGAACTATGTGTGATCCCACAGCCGACACTGATCTCTCTACAGCAGTGACCACTTTAACAGATATTGTTTTAGGTACACGTAAACTATAATTAACTTACCCAAGCATATGAAAAGTCCTAGGCATTACAGATCGCCTTTTACAAATGAATTATACAGGCGTCGATTGACACGTCTGAACGCTTGGAAGCCGGCAAAAAGAATGGCGCAAAATTCCTTCTTCAGGCGTTGGTAAGAAGTAGTTCCTAGTATACAGGGGCAAGGAGTAAATCGGTTCCTAAGAAACCTCAAATAAATCTCCTAATATTTATCCAATAGTTGTACATTTAAAAGTTGTGTTAAGTCAAAGCAACTAGAAGATGTAGACATTATAATTTTGTCCGATAAAGGCATATATCGATATAAGGGACTATATACCTTCCCGGACGAGTCCAAGTTTGAATGATGTGCCGATTACAGGTAGGTCAAGTTACCAGTCTTTTGGACTGATGTGTAATGGCTTATCATTCCATGACAGTCACGACGTGCGTGTCCGTGTGGAATCGTTGTCCAAGGAGAGCTTTTTGTTTTTAAGGGTCCGAGCAGCAACAACAAGTAACAAGGCGGCAAATCGCAACTTTCCCCTGGGTATGTCAGTACTTACTTGCTGGTCATGAGAGGGGTGATCAATCTTCTGTCTCTTACAGGTGGAAACAAATGCGATTAAATATAGTTTTGGAGAGAATGGGAACGAAAAGAGTGTCGAAGGATTTAAAAAGAAACATTAAGAACATTTCAGCAAAGGTAAAAGACACAAATCTTTTAATAAGCGCACTGGAGAGGTAAGCTGACAGTGGGCCAGCAAGAGGTGGGCAAGTGGTGATAAGGGGTGTGGTGGGTGATAATATTAATAAATCGATGAACAACACAGCATACGACCCGGGCAAGAAACAGAGTGTTTTAGAGATTCACTGCAGCCACTTTTGCTAGACAACGTATGATCGTCTAGTAGGGTAGGTACCACGCATTAGCTCTCAGAAGTCTTCGTTTTAATCTTCATTGCAGATCCTCTCTGCTTGTCACTATGGCAATTCAAGTAACCAACTATAATACGGCTGAAACCCAGGAGCTCAGTTTTTCTGTTGTCTCTCCGGGCCCCCGCTGTCCTAATTCTATGCCTTCTTCTTTCTCCATTTCCTTGTCTTACACTCACTAATAAAATGATAAGAAAGCTCCTGGTTCCAGAAAACAAAGAGACAAGATCAATACCTCTGTCCTGATATCTTTATTTTTTTAGTTTTATGTAGGCAATAAATTTCTTTTGTACATGAAATTGTAGACGTGAACATGCAGTCATATATATATATATATATATATATATATATATATATATATATATATATATATATATATATATATATATATATATATCATAAAACATTAACACATACTGACATACCTGACACAACCGTGTGTAAATAGTGACATCAATAGTAACATGTAATCATCGAGAAACATGGAACAAATGCATGCAACATGGCACCCAAGCTGCTATAATCCAAACAGTATACCTGTTTTACATAACGTGATCGCCAGTAACAGCACAGTTGATCGATATTGTCTATATTCTAAAGTGTGATCACCACTGGTACAAGATTTCATCGACTTTATTATATTGCGTGATTCTCAGTAACTCTAGAGATGATGGCAACTATATTTCATAAAGTAATCACCAGTAGTATCAAAGATGAACGACAATAGGCTTGTCAGTACTAGATACTGTGTTGGTTCGAATTCTCGATTCTCGGTCCATACACACGGTGATTGGCCGTTCATTCATTCTTGCTAACCTTTCACACGCGCTAGTCAAAGTTAGAGGGGTGTCACATTGTGTTTTGTTATGTATATATTGAGCGTCCTGTGAGCGGCCAGGTACACTGTGTGTTTTACTCGTCGTGCTGAGCGGCCGGCCATATCTCGTATATTTTAGCCTTCTCGGACTGCAAGTAGGTATGAATTTACTTCAGTTGTCAGCTTTGACGACCGACAAGGAGGGTCGACCGCAAAATGTTAACAGTTCTGAAAGTATGGGCAGTAGCCTGCAGTCTCTCGTCGGACGTAGGCTGAGGCTGTGGTGGGTTAAAACCAGCTCTAGATATTATGGGGTCGGTAAAGGTGATCACATGGTGTAATATAGAGCACGCGTCATCGCCGATGAGAGCGTCGAAGACAATACAACCTGATATCTCTGTAACTGAGAGTCGCGCGTGTGAAAGGTGAACAAGCATGAATGAAAGGCCAATCATGGTGTACCTGGGGCAGGAATCGTTATTCGTACCGCTGTGGTCACCAGTAAAATTTGAGATAACGGAAAATATGCATGTCTATATAACAAAAGCACGATAACTGATTTTTGCCTTCAGATGTCCAGGGGTAGGAGTTGGCTCTAAGTTTCGAAAAGATCTAATTCCTTGCACAGTTTTATCCTATGTGGTTTACCTCTCTCTCTCACCACAGAAAGACTAGACGCCAACCGAGAGTGTGGAGCACCAACTCAATAGATCTAGCAACGATCCCGAGGGATCTCTGCACAAAAATTTCACTTATGAAATGAACGTCGTGTCCGGGAAACGTAACCATGACCTTCAGAGCGCAAGGAAAATGGCATGACCACTTGGTCAGGGGCTCCCACTGCCTTGCCACTAGACACTGTTCAAAACTCCATTGCTTCCCCGTTGTTGTGCACTCTACCGGCAGATCGATCGATCGATTTCCCTCTCCAGGCTGATACCTAACAGTTTACCATACAATCCTAAAATAAAAAAAATAAAAATAATCTTAGTCTGGTCAGCAGATCAACATGGCAAATCCCAGACACCCAGTTCAACCTGTTTAGAAGTCATAATTATAACGATGGCTGAAAACTCAGGAGTTCACCAAGGCATGTTTGCTCTGCGATTCAATGTGCTTGCTAGAGAAGATCAAGGTGGGGTACATACGGAATCAGTGGCTCCATCTGAAACAGAACGCAGTGTTTCGCAAAATCACCTTTATTTTTGTCCCAGTTTATGCTGGTGTGAGAGGCAATGAGAGAGCTGATGCTACGGCTGGCAGTGCGACTATCAAGAACGGGCCCTCTATGGACAGGCGAGAGATCATCAATGCCATACGAGAGACTGTAAAGGTTTGAGTTTCGTGAAAAAAGTTTTTTTTTTTTTTTTTACACTGAATAGACTGCATATCCTGGGTGTACCAAATTCAGTGGCGAGATAGGACAACCATGTGGCAGCCAACCGTCGATACATCAACCAGAACAGAAGAGGAACTGTTAGCCTAGAAACACACGGAGGAGGAGATCGGAGCACTTATGGCATGTCCAATGCGCGATGAAGTTGATCTCAAAAATAAACTATGAGTCAGACATTTGAATTAGTGCAACCATGACGGCTACATCAGCTATGTGTAACCTACAGCATGTAAGGACCCTCAGTTTACCCCCTTTTTTTTTTACTGCAGTTGAACATGCCCACAGGAGCTACGATTCTTGCTACAGTACACATCTACTGGTGGTCCCAGGTCGGTTTGATAGTCGAGTTTCCTCATTCATATGGTTTCCATCTCTTTTAAAGCAACAAGGACGATCAATCAGAAATTTTACGTTTTAACTTCACAGTTTGTTTCGTCTGTTTTGAAAAAGTAGGCCTATTTGTGTAATCTGCTCAATTTGTGCCATCTCCACGGTGGGGGTATGGCAGAGGGGATATGTGCATCCTTGGATGACTCTGAAAATTCAATTGGCATGGCGAAATCTCCCCAACAGCGCGATTATGAAGCACCATCAATTAGCATGTCCATCAAAAAACGTCGCTCTTCTTCTAGTCAATTCTCCGGCCCTATATGCTTTCACAGCTGATGCGCCTTCAATACCTTGATCCACCTTGGAGGAGGTGGGCTCTGTCTCTCTTTCCGGAAACTGCAACCCCCATCACAGTTCTCTCCAGGAGACCATGATTCTTAAGCCAAAATAAGTGTAGAACTTCTTTACGAAATATCGCTTTGTCCCAAACTCTTAAAGGAAGCCAATAATGCCTTGTCAAGGCATTGAAAAGAGCTCTAGTTTAGTTACAACACTAACCGGTTCGTTGATACACATTATGATTCAAACATTCGCCTGTTGACAAGTTTATTTCCTTTCGCTAAAACAGTAAATGCGGCTAAAATAAGGATCGCTGAAATCTATTATGCTGGACTAAAAGGCCTAGCTGTAAACAACAAAACATCCTGGCAACTGCCCTTTTCAGCAGAACTGCATAGGCGACGAAGAAAAAGAAGAAAATGAAGAAAAAGAAGAAGAAGAACAACAGCAGCAACAGCAACAACAACAACAACATCGCCGAGACAGATATTTGAGAAAAGTTGTAGGATTAAAGAGAAGAAATAGATATAAAAGAAACGAGAGAAAGACTGGGAATAACACCAGTCATAAGGTCCATTAAAAGACAAGAGAGAAAGACTGGGAATAACACCAGTCAGAAGGTCCATTAAAAAACAAGAGATTAGATGGTTTGGTCATGTGATGAGAATGCCCTAGCACACACTGCAACAATGAGCCAAGCTAAAGCAGTACAATGAAGCTAAAGCTAGGGGAAGACAACGCCGCAAACGATGGAACGAGTTAGTACAGTTTACTCAGAGCAGCCGCTATAAACTGTTCACCCCACCCCCCCCCCCCCCCCCCCCCAAAGACAGAAAATCAACTTTCCAACACCTTACTGAAGACTGGAACCCATACCGCCTTAATGAGCCAAGTGTTCCGGCCACCCGCAAAGCTGTTCTTTTATGTATCAACATAGATACATATGCCTGTATATACATATACAGGATGCTCCGCCCCCGCCGGGGAAGGAAAAAGCAACATAGAAACCTTACTGTGCTCGTTGTCAGAAGCGATAGTAGAAGGTTAGCCAAGGATTAGCTAATGTATCTCCTAGAAATCTCACAGTGAAGGGCCTTAGCCTATTTAACTTCAGATCAAACTTTCAACACACACATACACACAGACTCATTTATATATATATATATATATATATAAACATATACTTACATACATACACTCATTTACCAAACTACGCATCTTCAGTTCTAACGTTATTTCAATTCTAGTGGGGTAGAAAGTCAGTCAGTCAGTTAACCGAAGGCTGTAAGTT
Organism: Candidula unifasciata; assembly: GCA_905116865.2. Lineage (NCBI taxonomy): Eukaryota > Metazoa > Mollusca > Gastropoda > Stylommatophora > Geomitridae > Candidula > Candidula unifasciata. Next base: position 127,793 of record CAJHNH020000798.1, on the reverse strand, counting down.
CACATCTGCATCGAGCCAGACCCCCCCCCCTCCCCTCCCCCACCCCCTTACCCTCTCCCCAAAACAAAAATGACCTTGGCTCCCAGGTCGACCCAGCCTAAAATGGGCGCCAGGTAAAGTCCTGGAAAATAAAGGCGGCAGGAGTGATGTTCCCCACACCACGCACCGGGTGCCGATGGTGTATAAAGTAGAGATCTATCACTTCACGCCCATTACGACTGAAAGCGTGGAAGCGAATCCTCTACGCTACGAACAGCCCAAGTTCTGCAGTTATAGACATGCTAAACTGTAACAGTTTCTACAGTATGGGAAATGATAACAAGACCAACGCTATACTGCATGGATTCAGAAAATAAGAAAGAATTCACTTGTGCCTGTTACACTTGGCAACTGTAATCCATTAGATGACATCAGATGAGTGGATGTAAGATAACAAAACATCTATAAATAAACATACATCCTTATTAACATAAGCCAGTCAAAATAAATCAACTGAATAATATTTATAGTAGAATGTATTCTCAGAACAATGTACAATACAACAAGGTTCAAATTAAAATTGTTTAAAAATTTCACATCAAACATATTCTCGCAGAAATGGTCACACCTTGTGGAATGCTAAAAACACATGCACCGCAAAACAAGACTGGACATTTACAGTGAGAAGTTTAGGGGCGCGGGATGAAAAGGTTCTCAAGCACACACGGTAGTGCATCAAGACCACGGCTCCTACTGGTCAAAACCTGCCCACACCTCTTAGCGACCATCCTAGACACAGGTTCTCAAAGGGCCCCTGGCTACATGTCGATGGCATAGACGGGCTGCAAACTTCAACGTAGAGTTCTGGTTGTTCGTCCACTTCCGGACTTCGTGGTCTTGTTCCAGAATTTGAGCTTCGCGTGCAGTCCCATTTTACAGATCTGTCTTATATTTATGCAGACTGCTGGTTTCTGCCTCTCAGAAGACGCACTCCGACTCTGAAGGTAGCAGCCCTAATTAGTCGCCTCCCGTGTTGAGGGAGAAAAAGGAAGGGGGTGGGGAGGTTATTCCCCCTTAATGGGACCCAGGAACCTATACAGGAACATCGATGAACGTCTGCTAGATCTGGAGACCAGCATAAGCCACAAACACGGCGGTGCCCTTGTGGCCTCTGTCAGTTGCCCGTTGTCTGTCATGCCTCCACCAGTTTCCCAGTCTGTCAAGCCTCCACCAGTTACCCGTTGTCTGTCAAGCCTCCACCAGTTGCCCGTTGTCTGTCAAGCCTCCACCAGTTGCCCGTTGTCTGTCAAGCCTCCACCAGTTCCCCTTGTCTGTCAAGCCTCCGCCAGTTTCCCATTTGTCTGTTATGCGTGGTCTCCTGTGAGTCAGATATTTAATTTTTTTCAGACTGTCAAGGTACAAACTACCCCCACAATATATCAAACAAAACATTATACAGTAGACCCTTTGCACACATCAACAAAAATGGATTACACAAACAGGAACGCACTCAAGAAACCAATAACAATAAAACAGAATTTGCAGACAGTCCTAATCTTAGAGGAAGTCACCAGAAAATTAACCCTTTAAAAAATTAGTGACAAATTCCTCCAAGACTTGTTTATTCAAAAATATTTAGTGTGTTTTCCGGGGCCCCATTCTAAAAAAAAAAAAAAAAGGAAGAAAAGGAGGGGGAGGGGTGGGGTTGAAGACGTGGTAAATAAAAAAAAAAAGTAAAGGACCCTTTTCCCCGCCTTTAGGCGTATAGTGACCTATATTCTTTTTAGACACAAGATACGTGATGTGGTCAGCATTACGCCGGCCGCCTTTACTTCCCGTGACTGCACCTGGTACCCACTCAAGGCTGGGTCGACCTGGGAGCCAAGGTCATTTTTGAAAATATTCCGGCTCCGCTAGGGAGAGAACCCACGACCTTCAGATCCGCGGCGATCATCTAGCCGCTCGGCCACGGCGACTCCGATGGGGTTGAAGATATGGACGACTAAGGGCTCAATGAAAGCGAGTGTGGTGGGCAGATAAGGACAGAAGTCACAACGCTTGAACTATGAAATGGAAGCTGTTGACAAGATAGCTTTACAATTTCTCCTCTTCAGTGACCGACAGTTTGAAGATAATTACAACAGAATCGAGGGAACCCGCGTTATCTCCCTTTACTCGTCTGCGCGAGTTTATAATGTCATTTCCAGGTTCATCAAAGTAGTAGAAACGATATAAGCAGAAGCCGATATAGTCAAAAACGACTTTGGCTCCCAGGTCGATCCTACCTTGGGTGAGTACAGTCATGGGAGGTAAAGGCGGTCGCGTGATGCTGACCACATCATCAACCAAGTGCAGTTTAGTCTTAAAAAGAAATAGGACTACCCCGATATACCCAAATACGCCCGAAGGCGTGAAAAGGGGCCCTTTACTTTACTCACATGGACACAGTGACTTCATTCCCCAGGCTTGAGTTCGTCTAGCCCCAGATCCGCTCGAATATCACAATTCTGAACGGATCGAATGTGATTTTCTTCTTTTTGTCCTTAATTTTTTCGTCGGCTGCTCTTTAAATGACACCTGGCAGGTTGTTCACAATTCCCTAATTAGTCACATTTCAAACATCTATACAGATGGTTCGGTGTTGAAAGAAGAGAGCAGTGACTGGGGGTTCCTAGCGAAAGCCGATGGAAAATCTTTAGTGCAAGACATCCTAGCATACGACACCACAACATCTAGCTTGATAATGGAGGTCGAGGCGGTAACTGCAGTGGTAACTCCGGTGGCTAGAGAACAAGATGCATACACATGTCGTAACTGTAACAGACTAAAAGCATGCTGAGAAAGGTGAAGACACTGATGCTTCGAGCAGAGTGGCAAGCTTCACTGGAAAGGTCATGGGTAGTCAGAATATTGTGGATCTTTTCTTCAGGCTATGCCAGCGTAGTAGGTAATGAACAGGCAGCCAGATTGGCTGGATCTGCACCACTGGGTGGTGAATTTATACATGACAAGGCAGATATGGTCAAGGCCATTTGGGAACAAGCAAGGGAATCAGTAGAGAAACAAGATTCTAATGGCCTGGAGAGAATGAGGCACCTGGGTGTAACCAGAGGGTCTGGCCGGCTCACTACACTCAGAGGAAAGGCAAGATGGACTTATAACCAGATTGTGACCGGTACCATCAGCATTGGAACTTCACGCTGGCTGCTGAAGATGAGGGAATGCCCCGAGTGCTGTGATGTCAATTCTTGCCTCAACTCAACTTACCTTTTAAACATGCTTGTCAGGGAGAAGTAGGTCTACCTTCCCCCACCCTTCTTCTCCACACACATACTTTCCCTAAAACAGGTCACTGGAACACACAAGTGGGTCTGGGATTTGTTAAATGGCTATGTGAACCCTTGGGTAGCAAACCTTTAGAGTGCGACTGCACAGAGAACATTTCAAAATCGTAGAGGTACAAGATAACTTAAGTGTAAGTATTCCAGAAATCGTGATCTATAAATATCAAGGGTACACAAACAAACAAACTGCAATGGAAAGTAAGGTCAACAATGATACATGACAGCCACACTGATGTACATACAAACACAACAAATAATAACTACAACAACAAAGCTGGATGATGGCTGAGTGCTGTCAATCAAAGTCAGATATCTGGATAGTTGATAGTCAACTAGTACAGCATTCACAAAAATCTTCCTCTAGCATGACTCTCTCTCTCGCTCTATATATATATATGTGTGAGTGTAAATGTATACACACACACATTTATGTACTAATTTGTTTCGATCGATCTACAAAAATTTGGTCTAGCCCTATATGCTCAATACGCCTGAAGGTGTACTTAGAAAAGAGTCCTTCACTTTACTTAATACGTTGTGTTTGTATGTATGTATATATACATGTGTGTGTGTGCATATATATATATATATATATATATATATATATATATATATATATATATATATATATATACACACACACACACATATATATACACTACTGGACGTAAAATTGGCCTGGAAAAAACATAACAAGCCAAAAAATGATAGGGTTGGTTCTGCAATGTCTTGTAAAGAATATGCCACCCACTTCAACATACATATATGTATATATATATGTGTGTGTGTGTATGTTTATATATGTATATATATACACACACACACAAACACACACACACAGGGTTATTAAAAATTACGGACACACTTTCATTCAAACAAATGGTATATGCTCCCCCTAATTGGTGGTTTTCTATGCCAAAGATGGAATGCTTGCTGCACTGCTGTTGTCAGTTCAGGTTTGCTGAACTCAAGAATGCAGAAAACCTTATACTGCACCAGGGCCAGATTACTTAGAATAGAACTGAAGGGTCCTTGCTGGCACGAGCAAACCCTCTAATGGTTTTTGGTTAGGCAGCTGAACTCTAGCGGTAGTATTCAAAACTTTTAGACCTTTACCTCACTCTTGCATGTATGTTATTAATATTTAATTATTATGTAATGCAAATTGAAAGAAATATTCATAAATGAAAATGTATCCATCATTTTGAATAACCCTGTACACACAAACAGCACTGTTTATGTCTCTATACTGATCTAAAAATATAGGAGTATTCAATTACACATAGACATAAACAGCACCATTTGCACTGTGGTACACACAGAAACATGTAAATTTATACACAGTTACCTTTATACTGACATACACACACAAATCTCTCTCTCTTTCTCTTGTGTATATTATAATTCAACTCCCCCAAGGAATTAGGTATTTCACTGATCACAGACTGCCACTCAAGTGTCTAGTATTTAGATATTTCACTGACAACTGGCTCCAGAAAAAAGGTCCAAGATTTTGGTATTTCACTGACAACAGACTCCAACAGAATGTCAAGTGATGAGGTATTTCACTGACTACAGACTGCCACTCAGTGTCTAGTATTTAGATATTTCACTGGCAACAGACTCCAACACAATGTCTTGTATTTAGATATTTCACTGACAACAGACTCCAACACAATGTCTTGTATTTAGATATTTCACTGACAACAGACTCCAACACAATGTCTTGTATTTAGATATTTCACTGACAACAGACTCCAACACAATGTCTTGTATTTAGGTATTTCACTGACAACAGACTCCAACACAATGACTTGTATTTAGATATTTCACTGACAACAGACTCCAACACAATGTCTTGTATTTAGGTATTTCACTGACAATAGACTTCAACCCAGTGTCCAATATTCAGGTATTTCACCGAGTGCTGGAGGTTTGGGTTTCACGCCCTGGTGAAGGCTAGGATTTTTTCACCTGGACTTTAGTATTCCCCTGGTCTCTGGTTGCACACGTAAAAAATCCCTTGGCAGTTGGAAATTGACAAGAGTAGCCCAACAGAGCTGCTCAGGCAAAATTTTAAGTTGAAAAACCCAAAAAAACTGCCTAGAGTATTTCAGGATCCTCGAAGGTGCAACAGAGTTTGTTCACTGCGCTGATATTCTTCAGAATGAGGTTTGAGTTAGAAGTAGTATGGAGCATGTATGGGTTTCTACCCATGTGACATGCTGTTAATCCAATGTAAAACCTAAACTGACAATAGGCTCCAACACAATGTCTAGTTTTTAGGTTGTTTACTGTAAACAGCACAAATTTAACATCATTAGTTTAAGTATTTCACTCTTGACAGACTTCAATCAAAAAGCCTGTGGAAACAATGCCTAGATTTAAGAGACATTTTATTAAGGATAGTCCCATAGTAGACATTGCAGCTGGGATCTGAAGTGTTAGGGCAGGGCTATTCCTCTTGCGGCCCGCGGGACAAATTTGGCTTGAGAAAGCCGAGCAACTGGCCCGCGGGGCAAATTTGCTTGAGAAAGCCGAGCAACTGGCCCACGGATCACTGCCAACTGAATTGCATTAATGATCTTCCTATGCTGGGGCTTGGGCTTTTGTCATGTGACAGTCCTGATTTTCAATATGCTGGCCTCTAAGTAAACTTAGATAAACTGCCCTGTGTTAAGCCATTCTACATGACGACTGTTTCCTTCCCTATCTCCTATCCTTCCAAGGCAATTTCTAGAAATTGTCTGATATCCATCTGTATCCTATTACTTACGAAGGAAATATTGTGTGTGCTACTAGTTTTAGATGTGTACAGTGTTGTACACAATGAATTCTTGTGTGGATTCTCAGGATCCATTTTAGAGAAAGAAAGAATAAACCCACAGCCCACCCCTCCCCCTTTCCTTAACAAGCATGACAAATCAATTAAATAGGGGTGCTTCCTTCAAAGTCAGAGTGTATCTGCCTGAGAGGCAAGGAACCAACAGTCTGCATTCAAATAAGTCAATCTGTATAATAGATGTAAAAAGGTTAAAGTCGAGAGCATCGACTTGATTGCTCCGACTTTTAACCCATATGGCTCGACCTATCTCGGCAGAACAGCTAGCTGCCTGCCGAGAGCGTCGCACAGAGCATGAACTCAGTAGCTCCGGAAACGATCCCCAGGGATCTCCGTAAAAATTGCACTTGTGAACTGAACAGTACTACCATGAAACAAACCAATAACCTGCAGAGGCGAGGCAAACAGTCTGACCACTTTACCATGGATTTCAAGTCCAGATATGGACAAACAACCAGAACTTTCTGCCGCAGTTTACAGTCGGTGAATGTGAAGAACAAGTAGAGAATTAAAACTCTTTACAGTATACAATAAAAACTCTTTATATCTAAAATATCACTGTGACAGCCACAAAAACAAACAACACACAGGCAAATCAGTCACACCTGTAGATAAACCAAAGAAATGAATAAATGTTTCTTCCACCACCAACACTTTTAAGAAGGTTCTCAATTCTCCTAGCTTGGAAAGACACATATTTGTGATGCCTACAATTGAATGTGGACTTCCTGTGGAAAATATACACAAACATGTACTTTCCAAGCGCAAATAAACATGTATTTTCCATGTCAAGGGCATAAAAACATGTACTTTCCATGTCAAATACATACAAGCATGCACTTCCCATAAGAAGTATACATAAATATGTACTTTTCCATGTTTAGTAAATAAAAACATCTACTTTCCACATTAACTGCTAAAAAACGTGCATACTTCCCAGGTCAAGAACATACAAACATTACCTTTCCATGACAAGTACAGATAAACATGCACTTTTTATGAAACTTACATACAAACATATACCTCTTGTGACAAGTAAATACATACAAATAATTTCTGTGACAAGTACATACAAACACACGTACTTAACAGTTCTAGTGCTGACCACAAACAAGAGGGAATTATCCAGTCTGAAGTTTGAATTTTGTAGTTCTCAAGAAGTAAAAACCACTGCTGGTTTAAGCAGATATTCCAGATCTATGAAATTCTCTGTAAAAAAGCACACTCTGTGAAATACTGTCTACATCTCTGTCAATGTTACACGAACAGACAAGCATGGAGCTTCACTAGTTACTGTACTGATCACTTTACTTAGTGACAAGCTCATTCAACAACGCAAACCTGTCTGCTTCATCACAGCACATCATCATCATCAAGTGCCTTGCCGACTGGCCTGGGCAATCATACCTCTCCACAATTTGCGATCTGCAACTGTGTGTTGACAAATGATAAAAGGCTGTCAAGAATCTTCTCGCGCTGTCTTCCTCTGTCTCTCTTTCCCCAAATCTTTCCAGTGATCACAACATGTTACATCTTTCCTCTTCTCATAACATGACCAAATAAAAATTATGATTCTTTCTGATGTTTGTGACAAGTTGTCTTCAAGCACCTGCCTTTTCCAAAACACATGGGTTACTCTTCTTTGCTGTAGCATCACAGCACAACAGGATCATGCCTAATCATGCTGATGCTCTGTTGCCTAAGCCTTTTGTCAGAATGCATTGTATCAACTAGGCTATATTTTCTTCACCTTTTCTGTTAGCACTTTGGGTGTTGAGAAAGACTAAAAGTTCAGGTTCCTGCTTCTCTGTCTGCCTTGATCAGAGACACCTAATACTGTTGCACAGTTTCTTTGACATTATTTTTCCTTTCTTTTTGTGTGTGTCTACACAGGATTCTGTATCACTCTTCTCTTTCTGTAAATGCCTTGCATGGTTTGGCATCACAATCAAATGCTGAATATATCCTTGTAAATGTTCTTTCAAGAAAACAAAAATTACAGAATAAAATAAAGCATCCCTCCATCAATTCTTGATCTGCCACTTTGGGTGTTGAAGGAGTACATAGTTCTGATTCCAGTGTTGAAGGAGTACATAGTTCTGATTCCAGTGTTAAAGGAGTACATAGTTCTGATTCTAGTGTTGAAGGAGTACATAGTTCTGATTCCAGTGTTGAAGGAGTACATAGTTCTGATTCCAGTGTTGAAGGAGTAAATAGTTCTGATTCCAGTGTTGAAGGAGTACACAGTTCTGACTGCAGACTAGAAGGAGTACATAGTTCTGATTCCAGTGTTGAAGGAATACATAATTCTGATTCCAGTGTTGAAGGAGTACATAGTTCTGACTGCAGTGTTGAAGGAGTACATAGTTCTGATTCCAGTGTTGAAGGAATACATAATTCTGATTCCAGTGTTGAAGGAGTACATAGTTCTGACTGCAGTGTTGGAGGAGTACATAGTTCTGATTCCAGTGTTGAAGGAGTACGTAGTTCTGATTCCAGTGTTAGAGGAGTACATAGTTCTGATTCCAGTGTTAAAGGAGTACATAGTTCTGACTGCAGTGTTGAAGAAGTACACAGTTCTGACTGCAGACTAGAAGGAGTACATAGTTCTGATTCCAGTGTTGAAGGAATACATAATTCTGATTCCAGTGTTGAAGGAGTACATAGTTCTGACTGCAGTGTTGAAGGAGTACATAGTTCTGATTCCAGTGTTGGAGGAGCACATAGTTCTGATTCCAGTGTTGAAGGAGTACATAGTTCTGATTCCAGTGTTGAAGGAGTACATAGTTCTGATTCCAGTGTTGAAGGAGTACACAGTTCTGACTGCAGTCTTGAAGGAGTACATAGTTCTGATTCCAGTGTTGAAGGAGTACATAGTTCTGATTCCAGTGTTGAAGGAGTACATAGTTCTGATTCCAGTGCTGGAGGAGTACATAGTTCTGACGGCAGTGTTGAAGGAGTACATAGTTCTGATTCCACTCCTCTGGTTCTCTAGACCAAAAGCTGATACTGTTGCAGTTTCTCTAATGTTAACATTTTACTCTGTTCTTGTTCTACATCTGGCTCCCTGCCCATTTTGTTTGTTTTTGGTTAAATACCTTGTATGTATGGCATCATAATCAAATACTGTATATATCCTTTAGAACGTTTCTTCAATAAACACAGGTCAAAACCTTTGCTAGTAACTGCTGACAGTTCTAGTACATTAGTAGTGGTACAGTCTAATTTATCATGGGAAAATATTTTCTGAGTCATCACAAATCCAGAAACAATCCTGTACACTAAGAAAACACCTTACTTCTTTCTGAATCAATATAGATACTGATGAAATCAAACATATCCAGTAGACATTTCATGAAAATCAATCACATGGACACATTAAAACAATTAATCATGTTGACACTTTATGACAATCAATCACACAGCTTATTTATATGATTACATTCCATTATCATTTATTCCATAGATAATTATTATTCACAGTTATAAATCAAAATGGCCGAATATTATAAAGTACACATTCTATATCCTCCAATTAAGGAGAGCTTTCATGAAGAGCTCAGGTTCGACACAATCCGAGGACTGTGTTTTCTCTCAGCCGCAAGAATATGGTACAAAAACTCCCTGTTCAACGAAATAATGATGGTAAAACGTTGACCTCCACGCGACCGGGGCTGATTATCAGATATGTAATGTGCACTGCTAGCCAGGGGGTATGAGGTGTGTTCTGCTGCTGCTGTTGCTGCCGCTTAAAGATAGTTCAAGTCTAGAGCGTGATGCAGGGCAGCCAGATCGGAATGATTGGAGATACGCCAGAAAGGCCAGTTCATCTGTTAGTGTGAAACAATAACAAAATAGTCAACTGTCAGTGAACAGTAAGTAACAATTTAGTAAGTCACTGAAAGCACATAAAAACAACAATCTTGTTGGTAAACAGCAATGAGGCAACTGTTTCATGCAAAATGTATGGGAAAAAACCCTTTTGAAACCAACAGTACACTGGCCATATCGTGCTAGATCCATATTTTCATAGTCCAACTGGCATTGATAGGTGAAATGGTCAATATCATGCTGGCTGTTTTTACCTCCCATTACATTTTCTGGTTCCTGTTTTAGGCTAAGTTGATTTGAATAATAACCCACTCACATGAGGCATGAGGATTTTAATGAAAGACTTTCAGGCTGCAACAAATCTGCTGCCATGGTTGCCAAGTAAGACAATTGTAACATAAAAATATATTTAATTGATTGGTAGACATACGGTTGGTTGGTGGTCGATAAATGGCTGACTGGTTAATTCCAGAGGTGGAAAAAGAACCAGAACTTTATGCTGGAGTTTACTGCCAGTGAACGCAAAGAAGAAGCATAAAAGGAAGAATAAGAATAAGAAAAATAGGAAAAACCTTATTCCCCCCCCCCCCCCCCCCAAATGCAGACCAAAAAGTGAAATATATTAGTTGTAGCCTATGATGATAGAAAACTAAGAAAACGCACCTAAGATAATTAACAAAAGAAACAGACAAGTAGATGAGGTACTCACTTGTTTAGAGGCAGACTCCTCATCCCTGCCATCGCCAACAACAACATATGTACACTTCCTGCCAAACCTGGACACAATGCGCTCAAAACAGCTCTCCTTGCCTGAGGAAAGTCATGCATGTGCATAAGCATATCTTCAGGAACTGAAACATTTCCACACTAGTGAAAATATGTGAACTAGCATTCATTTTATAGACACAATGACAAAGGGTTGACATGGGTGTGACTACATCATCCTGTAGAAAACTCTCTGTGTCGGTTCCTGGGCAACACTGGGGGAGGGAGAAGGACAGACCCACTGCCATCCAAGAAGCATGTTGTAAAACTTGACTAATTATTTGGTGTTTTCTTCAAGGTCAGAGTGCATCTGCTTGAGAGGTGAGGAACCAATAGTCTGCAGATAAATAAGCTCTGAACGAGACTGAAGTCCAGAAAGTGATGAACAACCAGAACTATCTGCCAAATTTTACAGCTCGTGGATGCTAAGAAGAAGAAGAAGAAGAAGAAGAAGAAGAAGATCCCGTAGAAATCTAGCTCCTAAATCTAACCAATGATGAATACCTTTACACAGGGACTTCACATGAATTAACTGAGGGCCTATGCAGAATTACAAGATAACAGAACGAGAAAGAAGATGTGGAAGAAGACAATGAAGGAAAGAAACAAACAGGAAGAGAATGACAGATGGGGGAAAAAAAAGATGAAGAAGCCTAAGCTGGGGAATAAATGCCTGCAGAAGTAGGATGTGTCGGCAGAGAGGCATAAATATCACAGCCATGTTACAAATGGCACAACACATTTACGTCCACAGATGAACGCAGCAGCAGAAAAAGAATAATAATAATAATAATAAGAAGAAGAAGAAGAAGGAGAAGAAGAAGAAGAAGAAGAAGAAGGAGAAAAAGAAGAAGAAGAAATAGAAGATAAAGAAGAAGAAGAAAAAGATAAAGAAGAAGAAGAAGAAGAAGAAGAAGAAGAAGAAGAAGAAGAAGAAGAAGAAGAAGAAGAAGAAGAAGAAGAAGAAGAAGAAGAAGAAGAAGAAGGAGAAGAAGAAGAAGAAGAGAAAGAAGAAGAAGAAGAGAAAGAGGAAGAAGAAAAAGATAAAGAAGAAGAAGAAGAAGCAGAAGAAGAAGAAGAAGAAGAAGAAGAAGAAGAAGAAGAAGAAGAAGAAGAAGAAGAACAACAACAACAACAACAACAACAACAACAACAACAACAACAACAACAACAAAACTAAACAGAAAGACAAAGCTTAGAATGAAGACAATAAAATAACTTTTTTATTAGACATGTTTATATGTCAGTGGTAAATTAAAAAGAAAAAATCACAAACATAGGAAATACAACCTGAAAATAATACTACTACCAGTAAGAAAGATAAACAAATGAGATCACACATCATGACATAAAATGCCAAAACACCAAGACCTACCTATTTTTGTGGCACTGTAAATATTTTCTATGTTGAAGACACCACCAAGTCCATAAAGTAGAACTTTGGCCAGGGCAGGTACCAGCTGTGTGGTTGTTACCAGCACGTTCACACAGTTAGGTCTGGGGACATGAGAAGATCTCATGACAACATGTCTGTGAGAATGCACTGGGTAGGTAAGTAAATCATGTGCTAGGAATATGATCCTATAGTATGTTCCAGAAACCATGACCAACTTTAAAAATGTATGAACTCAGTAACCGTTTGGTGCACGTTGTTGAAATTTGGTATGCAATTTGTTAATAATCGTATCCTTGTAAGATTTTAAAAGAATTTAAGCAAACATCTACTCTCAGGTGGTCATCTCCAGCATTAGCAACATCTCCAGCAATTTTCATTGTGTGCAGAATAAGCTATCAAAGTAATCACCATGCATAGCTGCAAATGTGAACTGATTTCAACAATCTCTGTGCCTGTGTAAATTAATGTATATTCTATTTTCAGGGCTACACACTTATTAGTCCATCAGAAATCACAGAAATACACTGCTTTAAAAATAAACAGCAGCACCTATGCAACTGTAAATTATAAAAGCACAAAAAAACATTGGAAATCTAAGGGCACAAGCAAAACTGTTAATCTGTCCAGGAGTTTTCCTGTATAAAGTGTGAGGGCACAACTTTTGAAATGCACTGTAGATTTATTTTTTAATAAACCAATTGGTACTCGAAGGTGGATGTCAACAGGATGGGCCACCTTTACTTCCCAGGATCTAACCTGGTACCTTTTTAGGCTTAGCTGACCGACCGACCTGAAGCCTAGGTAATTGATTAGAATTCTGACCCCCTTGGGAATTCAAACTCAAGACCTTTAGGCCTGCAGATAAACTTTGGCTCAGCAGTGAGAGCAAATGTTAAATCTGAAAGTAATGAGTTCTTGGAAAGTAAATGTTTCATTAAGATATATAAGCGAGACACAAAACTGTCTGTGTGTTAAGTGAGTTAACTGTGTGTTAAGTGGGTTAACTGTGTGTTAAGTGAGTTAACTGTGTGTTAAGTGAGTTAACTGTGTGTTAAGTGAGTTAACTGTGTGTTAAGTGGGTTAACTGCATGTTAAGTGAGTTAACTGTGTGTTAAGTGAGTTAACTATGTGTTAAGCGAGTTAACTGTATAACAACTTAGAAATGTACAAAAGTGTTACACGGCACCCTATCAAGGATCTCGTGACTAAGGGGAGGATTTACTTATGGTACAAGTTCTTAATGAATTTTCTTTCTTGCATTTCCCACATTTTTGGACAATCTACATTCTCATGTCATGAGAAGGAGAAAACTGGAGAGGGAAAAGAAAGGTAGAGGGAGACAGAGAGTGAAGATGCTGGACAGTCTGACATGGTATGGAAGCTGGACAGTCTGACATGGCATGGAAGCTGGACAGTCTGACATGGTATGGAAGCTGGACAGTCTGACATGGCATGGAAGCTGGACAGTCTGACATGGCATGGAAGCTGGACAGTCTGACATGGCATGGAAGCTGGACAGTCTGACATGGTATGGAAGCTGGACAGTCTGACATGGCATGGAAGCTGGACAGTCTGACATGGCATGGAAGGTGGACAGTCTGACATGGCATGGAAGCTGGACAGTCTGACATGGCATGGAAGCTGGACAGTCTGACATGGCATGGAAGCTGGACAGTCTGACATGGTATGGAAGCTGGACAGTCTGACATGCAATGGAAGCTGGACAGTCTGACATGGCATGGAAGCTGGACAGTCTGACATGGTATGGAAGCTGGACAGTCTGCCATGGTATGGAAGCTGGACAGTCTGACATGGTATGGAAGCTGGACAGTCTGACATGGCATGGAAGCTGGACAGTCTGACATGGCATGGAAGCTGGACAGTCTGACATGGCATGGAAGCTGGACAGTCTGACATGGCATGGAAGCTGGACAGTCTGACATGGCATGGAAGCTGGACAGTCTGACATGGCATGGAAGCTGGACAGTCTGACATGGCATGGAAGCTGGACAGTCTGACATGGCATGGAAGCTGGACAGTCTGACATGGCATGGAAGCTGGACAGTCTGACGTGGCATGGAAGCTGGACAGTCTGACATGGCATGGAAGCTGGACAGTCTGACATGGCATGGAAGCTGGACAGTCTGACATGGCATGGAAGCTGGACAGTCTGACATGGTATGGAAGCTGGACAGTCTGACATGGCATGGGAAGCTGGACAGTCTGACATGGTATGGAAGCTGGACAGTCTGACATGGCATGGAAGCTGGACAGTCTGACATGGCATGGAAGCTGGACAGTCTGACATGGCATGGAAGCTGGACAGTCTGACATGGCATGGAAGCTGGACAGTCTGACATGGCATGGAAGCTGGACAGTCTGACATGGCATGGAAGCTGGACAGTCTGACATGGCATGGAAGCTGGACAGTCTGACATGGCATGGAAGCTGGACAGTCTGACATGGCATGGAAGCTGGACAGTCTGACATGGCATGGAAGCTGGACAGTCTGACATGGCATGGAAGCTGGACAGTCTGACATGGCATGGAAGCTGGACAGTCTGACATGGCATGGAAGCTGGACAGTCTGACATGGCATGGAAGCTGGACAGTCTGACATGGCATGGAGGCTGGACAGTCTGACATGGCATGGAGGCTGGACAGTCTGACATGGCATGGAAGCTGGACAGTCTGACATGGCATGGAAGCTGGACAGTCTGACATGGCATGGAAGCTGGACAGTCTGACATGGCATGGAAGATCTTCTGTGTCAGAAATTACTAAATTTACACAGTGCAGAAAGTTGTGGACAGACACAACTACCAACACCAAATACCACTAGAAGAAGAAGGACGGGGAGAGAGGGGGGAGGGGGTGGACGAGTCTGAGGATCTAGGGCTACATTGATAGTGCAGTCAGCATGAACCGTGCACATTAGGACTGTTATTTTTGCCCCAACACACAAAAAAGCCCATTACCGGGAATTTGAACCTGGGTCTCTCGCATGACAGCTCAGTATTCAAGCTACTTGACTAGCTGCTTTTATCTTCCTTGATGCTCATGATATTTGGTAGATGAATCTCTTTTGGTACAAAATACATGGAATCACTATGCAATCTGAGTTTAGTGGATGCATCCAGACTGCTGAAGAAATACAATGAACAAAAGAGCAAAAGACACCTTGCCCAAAAAAAAATGAAATAATTTAATCCCTACGTGGGTTCTGGTGCCCCACTGTAGGGAAAACAATAGCAGACACGCTGCCTCGCCAACAATCATGTCGTAAGAGCTGACTAAGGGGGCACCCTGCAAAGTCGAAGAACATCTGCCCGAGAGGCCAGGAACAACCAACTGCACACAAACAAGCCAGTAAAATAGATGTACATCCAAAACTCTGGCCCTGGCATAAAGCCAAAGTCTAAATGGACGAACAACTAGGATTTGTGTGCCAGGGCTTACAGCCTGTAAACAAAGAAGAAGAAGAAGAAAAACTGAATGAAATGACAGCATCAAAAACAGCTTTATAGAAATGGAGATCAACTTACGCAACAAATAAGGACGAGTACACAAAAGATCCTTACTCCGTTTTCGATGAGGTACCTGGAGAAAGCGATGCGAACGCTTCATAATGCTGGGATGCCGGGTTCGATCCCAGCTGTGGGCCATGTGCCTTGCGTTGGTTTCGACAGTGGTATCAAGAAAGCCGACCGTCCAGAAAGAAATGGCAAACTACTGGACGAAGATTTGCCTAGAAAAACCACACAACGGCCAGGGGCTGTTGGGGTTGGTTCTGCAACGTCCTGTAAAGGATTCGCAACTACCCTAACCTGAAGAAAGACAAGGAGTAGAAGGAGACTAGGTACAAACCTTGAATTAATAATTTGTAAAGACTTGAGGGCTAGCGTAAGCCAGGAGTCTGTCAGTGTCTCGATCTCCTGTCGCAGCTGCATCCACTGCTCTCTCTTCTGTGGACCCAGCAGTCCTGTAGATGGCACAAAGCGGTGTCGTCAAAAACACGAATAACAACAATTACAAGACACTTCTTCCGCTTCAGCTTTCTATTGTGTGTTCACAGACTGAGTTAAAAAGTCCTTTAGTAGTCTATGTCTAGAGGTATTCTAGGACTGAGTAATGTGTGCACAGACAATTTTCAAATCTGGCTTACTGTGTGCAGACTGTTGGTTCTCATATCTCATCTTTTGAAAGAACCGTCAATCACGTCTACACTGACCAGACTCCGGTGTCTAGGATGAGCAGGCAGAGATGTAGATAGGAATTAGCCAGTAGGAGTTCAGGTGATGATACACCTTTTGCATCCCTACAACACACAGTATACTGAACTAATTTCTTCTTCTTCTTCTATACGTTCACCGGCTATAAACGCCAGGGAAAAGTTCTGGTTTGTCCACTTCTGGACTTCAGTTTTGTTCCAGAAATTGAGTTTTGTGTGCGCATTCGTTTTACAGATCTGGCTTTTTTGCATGCAGACTGTGTTCATTGCCTCTAAGGCCGATGCACTCTGACTGTGAAGGAAACACCCCTTGGTAACAGTCGACTTTTACCTCATGCATGTTAGGGGGCAGGGCGTCTACCTTCCCCCTCCCCCAAGGTGATATAATTAACACAATTTAACAGCAGATCAATTAGAATAAGCATCGGTAATTTTTTTTCGAAGTCACTGTGGTGTAGCGGCTAGACGCTCGCGTGCGGATCGGAGGGTCGTGGGTTCGCTCCCTGGGGGGAGCTGGACTTTTTTTCAAAAATGACCATGACTCCCAGGTCGACCCAGCCTTGAGTGGCAACCAGGAGCAGTCCCGGGAAGTAAAGGCGCCCAGCGTGATGTTGATCACATCAACCATCTTGTGCCGATTGGTCTATAAACAAAAAGGTCTAGCCCTATAAAGGCGTAGAAAAGGGTCAGTAGTCTTACTTAAAGGGCGGTAATCATAAGAGCATTTTATTAAAAATGGGGGAATTAAAAACTAGATGTTTTTGGCCAGCTGCAATGACATCATCATCATCATCATCAGGTGCCTTGCCGACTGGCGTGGGCGATCATGCCTCTCCATAATCTGCGATCTCCTGCAGCATGTATCAGTTCGGGTGCCGACACACCTCCATGCCATGCAACAAGACTGTCAAACATCTTCTCTCATTGTCTTCCTCTATCTCTCCTTCCACATATCTTTCCATGGCCGAAAAATGCTGTCTCCTTCTGATGTATGTGATAAGTTGTCTTCGGGCTCCCGCCTCTTTCAAAACCTCTTGGTTGCTCTTTTTAGCTGTCCAAGGTATTCTAAGCATTCTTCTGTAAAACCACACTCAGAGGCCTCAAGAAATTGTTTGGCCTGCCTACCGATTGTCCAAGATTCACAGCCATATGTTAAAACTGGATGTATGTAGCAAGCAAGTCAGGTTTTCTAAAACGTGTTCTATTATAAGAGTCAAAAGCAAACAAATCGTTGCAGTAAGTTAGTTTTACCACGTACGAGAGAACTGAGTTTGTTCTTACTATAGGCACCAATGTAGTTGTTAGCAGAGTAGTTCTGAAATTGGCCATTTCTTATGAAACACTGAACACCCAGCAAGTAACTTTTTCCATGTCATTTCTAGACCATCTTCACTGTTTTCCCAAGGACATGCCCGAATCTTTGTGTGGAGTTGTATCTCTCTGTCTGGATGGTCGTGTTTGTGGTTATGCCTGAATTGGTTGTGTGGTTATGTCTGATTAAATGTGTATTTATGTGGTTTTATCTGCCTGAATATGTGTGTCTGTGTGGTCGTGCATGTGTGACTTTTTAAGTGTATGTGAAGCTGTGCCTGCCAGGATATTTATGTCTGTGGAGCTGTGCCTGCCAGGATATTTATGTATGTGGAGCTGTGCCTGTCAGGATATTTATGTCTGTGGAGCTGTGCCTGCCAGGGTGTTTATGTCTGTGGAGCTGTGCCTGCCAGGGTGTTTATGTCTGTGGAGCTGTTCTTGTCAGGATGTTTATGTCTGTGGGACTGTTCTTGTCAGGATGTTTATGTCTGTGGAGCTGTGCCTGCCAGGATGTTTATGTCTGTGGACTTGTGTGTACCAGGATGTTTATGTTTGTGGAGCTGTGCCAGGCAGGGTGTTTGTGTATCTGTGGAGCTGAGCCTGCCAGGATATTTATGTCTGTGGAGCTGTGCCAGGCAGGGTGTTTGTGTATCTGTGGAGCTGAGCCTGTCTGCATGTTTGTGTCTCTGGCTATGTGGGTTTTCAGGTACGGGGTCGTGTCTGTCTACGTGTCCCTGAACGCTCTATGCGTCTCGCCTGTCACTGTAGATAGTGTGATACCTACACTCTTCGTGGACTATAACCAGTAAACACAAGTGCCTCGGCATACAAAAGGACACGAACGAACTGCATTCTGTACTCACCCCCAACATTGTTACGGTAGCTGTTGTAAATCTCCTTCATCCGGCGATACCGGAAGGCCAGCTTCCTCATCCAGTCCACACCTCCGCGTACTCCGGTCGCTAGACACAGGTTGGTGTTGTTGGCCGCTGCGTGGAAACCATCCGTGGGAAAATTGTAGTTACTGAAAACACCACAAAAACAACTGTTACCCTTGGGGTTGTAATATATTAGTAAGTTGCTACAGAGGAGCATTAGAAATAGTATAAAACTGTACTGTGGGTGTTAACATCAACAAACATAGATCAGGTTGGTGTTGCTGGCCGCTGCGTGGAAACCGCGAGTGGGAATGTTGTGGTTGCTGGGGACACCTCAAAAATAATTGTTACCTTAGAGATTGCATTATATTAGTAAGTTGCTACAGGGGAACGTTAGAAACAGTCTCAACTTGTACTGTGGGTCTCACACCAACAAACCTAGACACAGGTTCTAGACCGCTGCGTGAAAACCACCGGTGGAAAAACTGTAGTTACTGGAGACAACACAAACATAGTCGTTATCTTAGAGGGCTGTTAATACAGAAGTAAGTTGTTACAGGGATAAATTAGAACGGAATGAGGCATCCGAATAACGTAAATTCATTGTGTGTATAATCATACAAAGAGTTATCATACAAAGAGTTATCATACAAAGAGTTATCATACAAAGGGTTATCATACAAAGAGTTATCATACAAAGAGTTATCATACAAAGAGTTATCATACAAAGAAACTTGAGCAAAGGTTGGTGTTGTTGGATGCTGCATGGAAACCCTGCCTGTGAAAGTTGTAGTTATTGGGGACACTACAAACATAAGGGTTACCTTAGAAATTGTAATATACCCAATAGCTACTGGGAGACATTAGAAAGAAATGGGATATTAGAAATAATCTAAATGTCTACAGTGGGTGTTATACATATAGAAAACCAGACGCATACGAACAGACTGACAGACAGCACGACACATCCAAACAGTCATACTGATATAGACAGACTGATACTGACAGACCGACGTATAGAAAGAGACTGAAACAGACAGACAAACACACAAAAACAAAGAAACTGATAAAGACACACTACAGGCGCATACAAACGATGTGACACCAACAGACAACGGACTACCTGCAAATACATACAAATAATTGTACACAGGCAAGTAAATGCAATCAAATCAATGCAAATTCAAAACATAAATAAACGGATCAATAGATGCAACAGAAATAAACGGATCAATAGATGCAACAGAAATAAACGGATGAATAGATGAAACAGAAATAAACGCATCAACAGATGCAACAGAAATAATCAAATGAACAGATGAAACAGAAAGGCACCTGCGGACGAGAATGGACAGAGAGACTACCAAATATTCTGAATGATATAAACAGAGAGAGAGAGAGAGAGAGAGAGAGAGAGAGAGAGAGAGAGAGAGAGAGAGAGAGAGAGAGAGAGAGACGGACGGACGGACGGACGGACAGACAGACAGACAGACACAACCACGCACACCCGTGTTCTCACCCGTGTGTTCCTTGCTTTACCTCTCAGACAATGACACTGACTTATTCCCACTATCTTATCTGATTGAGATGTACGACGGTTGTAAAGGCGGAGCTCATAAGTTTTTGTTTATCTTGATATACGGCTTTCCCAGGCTTCATTAATGTGCCGGACCACGTACCAGATACATTAAGAGGCTGTACTCGACGCGGCGTATCAAGTCTAGATGTGCCCTAGTGTGCAGCCCACATCTTATCGGATACAGAGTGCCAGATTTGGTCTACAGATGATTGACACAGCTTGAGATGCTGTCTAACGATATCTCTGTTGAACTTCGGGGCGTCCGCGCGGGAAAGGTGCTGGTCTCTCAAGATGTTGTGTAGTCTACAAAACATAGTCTTCTTTTTCTTAGCGTTCACCGGCTGTAAAATCTGGTTGTTCGTCCACTCCTGGACTTCGGTCTGGTCCCAGAATTGAGTTTTGCGTGCACATCGGTGTAACAGATCTGACTGTTTATTTTTTTGTACATACTGTTGGTTCTCGGCTGCGTTAGCGCAGTCGATATGATACTCGCTTTCAAATCCAGCTGCTACTCGCTGCAGCCCACGGCCCGTATTCGAAACTTGGCGGTTCCCGGGGTTTACCCAGCCTCTAAGTAATGGGTACCAGAGTTAACACTCTGGGGTAAATGGAGAAACGTCGCTGTAGCTACGGAGTTGCGTGCGGACGGCGACACAGGCGGGCAGTTTCTTATTAGCTGTCCGTACTGGTGGCAGAGCTCCTAGGGTTTATAACCGTGTGCAATGACGCTGGTTCACATCTCCCGACTTAACCTTTTTACTGTTGGTTCATGCAAATGCGCCCGATTTCGAATAATACACCCCTAATTATTCGACTTTTATTATTTTTCCCCTTTAAATGGGAAATCTGGCGACTGAACCCATACCACTGTCCTAACAGGCCAAGCACACTAACAACAATGCTGCTACAGCTCCTAAACCAAAACTGCAGGCGAGCCAAAGATGTTGACAAAAAACATTCCCAAACCGACCAGCGATAACACCTTCTGGTTACCGGACACTAATAGCGATTCTATCTGCCAGAAGTTTGTTTTCTGTTTCACTGGAACTGGTAAGAAATCTCCGAATCTCTCACAGCAGGTTGCTACAGTAGGACAGCAGGTTGCTACAGTAGGACAGCAGGTTGCTACAGTGGGACAGCAGGTTGCTACAGTAGGACAGCAGGTTGCTACAGTAGGAATCACATAAAATGAGTGGCGAGGAAGGGACAAGTGGAGTGAAGTGCAAGGAGGGAGAACTTGATGGGCAAGAGGTGAGAATCTAACACCTCCTGGTTACTGGACACTAACGGAGATTCTATCTGCCATATTTTCCACAGGAATCGGTAAAAGTTGTACATTTCTTCTCACAGCAGGTCGTTATTAGTAAGCCACAAATATAACCGGGACGTGGGGGGAGACTACACTTGTTGTGAAGGACAGGAACATGGAAAAAAAGCGCGGGGGGGGGGGGGCAGGGCATGCCAGATTTTCTTTTGATCACTTTCAGAAGCAAACGATATCGTTAGAAACAATTGTCGAGACGTGATAAGCCAGATGATATTTCAAGTCCGATAAGACTGCCGTTGATAAAACTCTATGCAGCGAGAAAAAGAAAAAACAACCCACACATGCTCACGCAAAACAGATCGACGTAAAGCATTAGAGAAACAAGCGTCTGGACGCGCGCATTAATCTGGATAAGCTGCAGCCGATAAGCGCAAAGGAAAATGTAGTATAAGACTAATATATGTAGAAGTTTTCTATTAACTGACACTTGTTGCTAAAGTTCCATACAACACGGCGCAGCTGCCTTAGTTTTTAGCAGACGTTCAGTTAATCACAGCTTACTCAATTATTTCCATTGGGGGAAAATCGCGAAGGCAAGATACACGCAAATTTTGCAAGACTGCCGATTTCAGTCGGTAGCACACTGTCTCTCTTTGATACACACCTCCCGTTGTCACAACGTACTCCATTTGTTTTCCTGTTTCAAGATCCCCGGTGTGTATTCCTGGGCCCCATAGTGGGGAAAACAAAAAGAGACCCAGCATGTCGTAGAAGTCGACTAACTGGGTACTTCATTCGAAGTCGGAGTGCATCAGCCCGAGCGACTAGGAGCAACCAACTGCACACAAATACGCTAGTCAAACGGTTTACACGCAAAACTCAGGCCCTGGCACAAAGCCAAAATGCAAGTGTATGAACAACCAGGACTTTCCGCCGGAGCTTACAGCCGGTGGAAAAACAGATCCTTTAGATTAATTTTAAGATATATATTAATTACCCTTCCATTATGTCCTCATTATTCTTACATGAAACCACATTTGTGCAGCTTCAGCGTGACTTTTTGTGTAAAATCTGATAACGTCAGTGACTGATTATCTCAGGTAAACTAGGACTGGCTCCAGACATCTCTTAAGATTGCTCTTTCTCGTTTGAATCGGCAAATACAAATTGTATTGAAATTATCACGAGACATGCTGATTTTGCGTGAGCTATTCTACGTGTATCTTTTAAGATACAATTTCCTTTTGCTGTTATCAGAAAGTGATTTCATATCTCGTGGGATGCAATTTTTAGCTATTTAGAAGCCCTATCCTGTCTTTTGCAGGGGGCCCTAGATATAGCCGGGCCTGAAATATGGTCTAACGGCTGAACGGGGTTTTCGGGACCTCTCCAAGAGTGATCCTCAACCGCAAGGTGGTACTTTGTGTCTCCGGATGATTATGGCTTGTGTGATGTCCTGGTGGGGTACAACTTACATCCAGACATCGGTAAGTCACTGAGGGAAAAAGATAGGATCTTTTGAATTGAAATGTTATAGAAAAATTCTTAGAATACTATGGACCAAGAAGAGGAAAAACATCGACATTCTAACAGAGTTGAACATCAATGAGAACTGGCTCATAAACAGCATCCTGTCCCGAAAGTTGAAGTATTTTGACCACATCAAGAGTCATGGCGGCCTGGAAAATACGGCGATGGAGGATGCCGTTTGTGGAAGGCGAGGCAGGGGTTGACCACCGCGAAGATGGATACAGGACATTGCAGAAGCATTGGCATTGAAAGCACATGGGGCTGGAGAGCTGGCTAGGGAAAGGGATACTTTAAGGCGTGCCGTGAAGAGAGCGACGTTCTGTAAAGGACTTGCTGACTGATGATGATGTTTTCGGGGTACCCAGATACTAGGCTTCAGACTAGTCCCATTTCGCAACTCAACAGAACTCCTACCCGGACTCGAGTTTCACGGCAGATGACTTTGAATGACACCTTTTTGCAGCGTTCAGGCAGTGGTACAAGAGTTTCACCGTGAAAGAGAACAGGGCCTCACAACGTCATATTGAGGGCAACGTGCATTTTGGAGCCGGTACACACTTTAATTGTAGACCAATTTACTTTTTTTTTTCCTTATTTGCTTTCTAATAGCCAGTAAAACAAAGCATAGACTGTGCCATGTCCGGTGCCCTAGTTGGCGGAAAAAGGGGGGGGGGGGGGGGGGAGATCCACTACCCCATAACAATAACAAGCATGTCGTAAAAGGTGAATAATTAGGGGTGCTTCCTTCATAGTTCCTATTTGGAGTGTATCAGCAGAAAAGGCGAGGAATCAACAACAGTCTGCATACAAATAGACCAGATCTGTCAAACGGATAGGCATGCGAACATCATGTTCTGGAAAGAAGCCAAAGTCCGGAAATGGACAGAGAACCAGAACTTGCCGCCGAAGTTCACAGCTGGTGTCCATTATTGCGCACGTATCAAATTCCTTGGCAGTTTGAAATTGAAACAAGTAGCCTAACATCGCTGCCTGGACAAAATTTGGAGTTAAAAATCTGACCAAAGTATTTCAGGATCCTCGCCGGTGCTACAGAGCCTGTGCAATGTGCTGAAATTCTTCGGACTCAGACATAAGTTAGAAGAAGAACGGAGAACTACCCGTGTTCTATGATGTTAATCCGTTGTTGAAACCTCAGTTCTCTTCAAAGCGCCCCCCCCCCCCCCCCCATCCCCATTTTGGATAATCCGGTTACCTATTTCAACAAGTAAAAATAAAGAACCCCTTGTCCACGTCTGCAGACGTATTGGGCTGATAGGGCTAGACCTATATTTTATAGACCAATCGGCACTGATGTCGTCAACATTACATGGGCTGCATTTACTTCCCATGTTATTAACCTTGTGCCCATTTAAGGCTGGGTCGACCTAGGATCCAAGGTTCTATTTGTATTTGAACCCCTTGACCTTCTTAGAATCCGCAGACGTGCGTCTATCCGCTACAACACGGCGGATCCATGTTTTAACAACCCAACGGAAAACTATTTCCGTTCCTTTATAGAGGTCACATAAACACAAAAGACAACCCCATTGGTCGTAATCTTACCATAAATATTAACGTACAGTTAAACAGTTGGTTGCGTGTGCTTTACCACACGTTGCAGAACCAACCTCAGCATTTTTATTTGGCTGCTGTAGGATCAGCAAGGAGATCAAAATTTGAATTCTGAGAGCATGCATCTTCCCTGTAGCAACATGCAGATGCGAGTCGTGGACTATCTCCCAGTCCTTAAGAAAGAGAATAGGGACTTTTGAGCTTAAATGCTATAGAAAGATTCTCAGAATATCTTGGACAAAGAAGAGGAAAAATATTGAAATCTTGAAAGATCTAAACATCAAGGAAGATTGGCTAATAAACAGAATCCTGTCTCGGAAGCTGAAATATTTTGGCCACATCAAGCGCCAGGATGGGTTGGAAAACATAATAGCCGAAGGCATGGTACCAGGAAGGAGGGGCAGGGGCCGACTAACACGAAGATGGGCACATGATATAAGTGACTTCTTTAGTATGAAAGTACGTGAGGCGGGAGAGCTGGCGAGAGACCGAGTTTCTTTCAGGCAGACGTTCGTGATAAGAGCGACGTTCTGCAAAGGCCCTGCTAAATGATGAGTTTCCAATTGCCCCTGAACGGGCAGCCCTCGGTACCACCGCCAAATCCAACGGAAGACAAACCGTCCGCAGATGCAATAGAACCCGGCGCTCGGGCACTGCAAAGCGCGTTCTCAAAGCCTAAGCCACAGGCATGTTGTTTCACGGAATTTACAACTTTAGGAAAAGAAAAAAAAAAATGGACCCTTACTACAACAAATGAGCGGAAGGAAGGTCGTAACGGAGATGAGATGTCTTAGGAGAGCTCCCGGTGTGAGAAGAAGAGATAAAATCAGGAATGAAGAAATTAGAAGAAGACTAGGACTGAAACCAGTCATACAATTAATTTAAGAACAACAAATGAGATGGTTTGGCTACCTGACGAGATTGCCCTGGTACCAACTGCCGCAGAGAGCTACGCTGAAGAAATAAAATGAACACAGAGCAAGGGGAAGACCACGCAAGAAACGGAGCGACATCATCAGAAGCAACCTAATTGAAATGAACACAAACTTGAACAATGCATTAAAAAAAGGCAACAAACCATCCTTACACCCCCCTCCCCCCCCCACCCCCTCCCTAACCCAACACCTCGCTGAGGTAAATGATAAAAGAAAAGAAGAAGAAGAAGAAGAAGAAGAAGAAGAAGAAGAAGAAGAAGAAGAAGAAGAAGAAGAAGAAGAAGAAGAAGAAGAAGAGGAAGAAGAAGAAGAAAAAATGAAGAAGAAAGAAGAAGAAGAAAAAGAGGAAGAAAGAAAAAAAGAAATAGTGTTATATACAAGCAAGTCCATCGTTTTTTAAAATGAGGAATGCTAAATAATTCATAACAAAATAATCAAAAACCAAGATCGTGGAATACTGTAAGAAAATCTTAAATCAGAAAAAAAAAAAAAAAAATCAACGTGAAAGAGCATTAATCGTCAAAGCACAAGATAAACTACAGACTAAGAAATGGCGTTGGATGTTATGAGAACGTTGGTGGAAAAAAGGGGGGAAAACCGATTCGTTTCCAGATTTATTTTAAAACCACACCCATCTCCTGACATGTTAAGTTACTGAGATTTATGGGGTTTTTAAAAACACTTCTTTCAGATATGTTTTCCTTCTTCGCTCACACTTAAAAAGGCGGCTGGCATATTGTAGTGCTGTTTACTGCTAGATTGCGATATCTACGTCTTTAGGTCCAATACATCCGATTTTTAGCAAACCATATAAATGTTTGTTTACTTATTCAGTCCCAAGCGACTCACAATACGTTTGTTGAGATTCTTACATTGTTTTCAACTCTTCAGCTTCGTCACCCATCCAGTAATGACGTGAACTTACTTCTTTCCCAGTGTTGTTATTTATCTGCTTCTGACTAAACTTTTGTTAGTTAAAAAATGAATTCTTAGTATACAATGTGATTCAACAGGATTCAACATTGATCTCACAGAGCTTAGAAGCGGTGAGGTCCATTCGACTGGGGGGAAAAATAGTTTAGGAGCATCTGCCCGATGCAGGGACAGTAGGCCAATGGTCTTTCACGTTACGTAAACAATGTAGCTAATGCAGACGGACCAAAATGAAGAATTTGGACAGGTAGAGTCAACCTAACAAACAATTTGTAACGCTAAAGAGTAACTTGGCTTGAGTTACGGTAACAAGAGCGTCACGCATAATATCTATATTACACAACACCGCGCTTGCCAAATGTTTATAGTAATATCGTACGCACACCGCTGCCAAACATCTACTATAGCGCCACATACGGTTGCCAAATATATACAGTAATATCGTACGCACACCGCTGCCAAACATTTACTGTAGCACCACATATGGTTGCCCAATATATACTGTAATATCGTAGTCACACTTGAGCCAAATATCTACTGTGGTACCACATATGGTTGCCAAATATATACTGTAATATCATACGCACACCGCTGCCAAACCCTACTGTAGCACCACATATAGTTGCCAAATATATACTGTAATATCGTACGCACACCGCTGCCAAATATCTACTGTAGCACCACATATGGTTGCCAAATAGCTACGAAAGTAATGTACAAGATGGCTAATATTTATTGCATATCTGTAAACGGTTTTGCAAATAATCCCTGCTACACGCTATCAAGTTGCCATAATAGCTACTGTAGCACTGTACAAGGTCGCCACGTGTTTACTATAGCACTGCAGATGGTTGCAGATCTCTTCTTCTTTTGCCCCCAACGGAGCATAGGCCTTTAACCAATTTACACCAAGTCGTTCTGTCCTTCCCTATCGGATGCAACTCTCCCCCTGTCCTCCTTATAATTGTAACTCTGCTCTCTAGCTCCCTTCTTAATGTGTTTTTTCGTCTTCCTTTATTTCTATGCCCCTGTGTGTTCCAGTGCAAAGGCATTCTGGATATTTTGTTCTAAGGTTTTCTCAACGTGTGTTTTATTCAACGCCAGCGTTTATTCTTCACCTCTTGGTCCACCGTAATTTGTTAAGTTCTCTCCCACAGTTCTACATTAGTGATTTGCCTGGCTTGAAACACAAAAATACACCCGCATATGTATACTCAGTGATTCAATGAGTATGATCCGGAGGGTTCAGGCAGGTTCAGTGCGAAGACAATGGCTTGAAACAATTCAGAAGTCCACTGTGCGAGGAGTCACCTTTATTTTTGTTCCGGGACACGCAGGCGTCGATGGAAATGAAAGAGCTGACAGGCTGGCTGGATCCGCTATCACTACCGACGGTCGGCCTATGGATCATGCTGATATTATCAATGCCCTCAGAGAAATGGGAAGGATAGAGGACTTTGGTGGCAGTGAATCCACATCACTCGCCAGAATGGCAGACTTGGGAATTAAGATCGGCACAGCAAAAAACGAGACGCACACCGGACACGTCAGAAGATTTGTTAATCAACATAGAACTGGTACTATTAGCCATCGGACGTTGGGATTCATACTGAGGGGAGGATCTGAGCACCTATGGACATGTCCGGAGTGCAATGATGATAACCCAACTAACTAACTAACTAACTAAGATTCTATCATACCATTTAATTCCCTCTATTCTGCGCAGGCACCAGTTAATGAATTTTTCTAGTTAATTAGTAATTGCCTTAGTTGTTCTCCATGTTTCCGCTCCATACAACAGTACTAATTTGACACTAGATTTAAAATATTTTTGTTCAGTAATAGTTTTAATTTCTGTTGATCTCCACAAATTTCCTAGTGCTATGAAAGCAACTCTTGCGCTTGGTGCAAACATGTCTGGTAAATTCAATGATATATGTGAATATAATATACCATACACACGCACACATACACACGCACACATATACATATATAAAGTAAACATAACGTGTGTGTGTGTGTGTGTGTGTGTGTGTTTGTGTGAACGCAAAATCCTCATGTCTCGGCGATGTACTTTTACCGAAGAATCCTTAGAATTCCTTAACAGCCAAAAAAAGCAACCCAGATGTTTTGAATGAGGCGAAAGCTCGAAGACATATCACAAACATCAGAAAGAGAAGGTTATCACTTTTTGGTGTCATGTTATGAGAAGGAAAACTAAGACATATTGTGACCACTGGAAAGATCTGTGGAAAGAAAGAAAGACAGAGGAAGATGGCGTGAAATGATTCTTGAAAGCCTTGTGTCATGGCATGGAGGGGTGTCAACACATGAACTGATACACGCAGCAGCGGATCACAGATTGTGTATAGGCTCGATCGCCCACACCAGTCGCCAAGGTACTCGATGATGATGATGATGAACAGAAAAATCAGCCACCACGACCATCACATAAAAAATGCAGGTACTCAATTTTTAATTCACCTCCACAAAAGGAAATCCTGGAGTTTCAGGGACAGTCCAATATTCTAGGTGTTGGGGTTAGGGTCTTTGTCAGCCCGACCGCCTCACAGAACTGACTAACCATTACCCATAAAACCCCTTAAATATACAGGACTTTCCCAGAAACCGCGGGATTTTATTTGTTTGGTGAACAATTAAAATACAAAAATACAATTCACGTATGCTCACTCATGGAGAAACATATATATATATATACACACAACACCCCCGTGTGGGTTCCGGGGCCCCATTGTGGGGAAAACAAGAATGAACCCACTGCCTCCCCAAAAGCATGTCGTAAGAGTCGACTAATTGGGGAGCTTTCTTTGAAGTCGGAGTGCATCTACCGGAGAGGCAAGGAACCAACAGTCTGTATTCAAGAGAAGGAGATCTGTAAAACTGATGCACACGCAACACTCAGGTTCTGGAGCAGGACTGCAGTTCAGTAGTGGACGAGCAACCAGAACCTTCCGCCAGAGTTTACAGCTGGTGAAGGCGAAGAAGAAGAAGTATACACAACACATGAGACCAACATAAAACACACATTCGCAGGTGAAATAGTAGAAGCTGAAATGACAAGAGCTTACCTCAAATCCTGCCCGTTGTCATCGGAAGATACGTCGTCTATATGTACCTGGTCACACTCCTGCACATAAAAAGTATATATAACAAAACAATATCAATGGACAACATTGTAATGTGGTGCAAAGGCACTGGCTGTAGAATGTGTTCAACAGAAAAAATTATTTAATAAAGTAAAGTCATCTCATATATACAGCTCCTTCACCGACAAATGGTTGCTATGCATTATTTCTAGGCCACAAACAGGACGGTGTAACTGAGGTCTTCACCCGGGCTCCTAGTTGGTCTTGCAGGCGCCATGTTTCTTCTCTCTGGCCGGCATGTTCATGGATGTTCTAAAGCTTGTCTTTGTGCACCAAGTTTTAGAATCGACTGAGCCGTTTATCCTCTCCGGGCTGTCACCTACAGAATCACAGTCTTGACGCCAAGCCAACAAGCCAGTTCCCGGACACCACACTAGTTCTCCAAGAAGGTTGTAATTAGGGCACCCGTAATGGATACACCAGCCAGGTGTAACCTGCATCCAAGGACACACTGGTAGAATCAGAGAGACTCATTCGGTGTAGGTGTGTTCTGAGTTAACAGTCCCGTTCAGCAACTGAACATTCTGGTCTACAGAGATAACCAGCGACCTTTCCTGGTTTGTTGGGAGACTGATTGCACAACCACCAAGAGAATAATAACTCCAAGAGCTGTTGAGAGATTCACAATCACAAAATCTCCCCTAATTGTTGAGAGATAACATATTAGAGTATCTCCCTGACTTGCTAAGAGATCAATTCCCAGTTAGTTGAGAAAATGATAACAAAAGAATCTCCCTGAGTTGCTAAGAGACTGATAACCAGATAATCTGTGACTTGGACTGGTCAAAAGTTCCAGTGGCACAGAATCATCCACAGTTGTTAGAGAGAGATCAAATACTAGCAAATCTCCCTGTGTTGCCAAGAAATGGATAACCTAATGTATCTTCCCAGTCACTCTAGATACTGATAACCACAGAACCTTCCCGAGTTGTGAAGATACTAATAACCATAGTATCTCCCCGAGTTGTAAAGATATTGATAACAAGGGAATCTCCATGAGTTGTAAGGAATGCCCAGAGAATCTCCCCGAGTTAAGCAAGTGACAACCAGAGAATCTCCCGGAGTTTGTCGATATACTGATACCCGCACAATCTCATTGAGTTGTAGACAGCTCTATAATGAACGAATCTCCCGAGCTGCTCAATAAATAAGCTGTTGCCCTGGATTTGTTGAGATCGATACCCACAGTTTCTCCTCTGCACATTGAGATATTAATATCCAGAGATTATTTACAGGCTTTTGAGCTACTGATAACCACAGAATCTCCGACCCATTTTTAGGGTGGCCCGCAACTTCGTTACCAGCTCAAATCTAGCGTGTAGATTATGATAACCATAAGCTACAAAACACGGGTAATTATATTCAATTGCACACATAATCAAATGTAACATCACGAATCAGTAAAACAGACGAGTAATAGATAAGAGTTATCCTTAAAAAATCAAATGCAAATTTTACCCGGATTATTTATCCAATCTTTAAAAAAAAAAACTGTGCAAGAGGATTAACAATCTCAATTATGATTGTTTAGTTTGCACTATATTAAAAAACCAGCAGTGTGCTGGTCAAACAGAAGGAAAGCTGCGGTAGAGTTACGGGCAGGTCGTAATACTAAGAGACCTCGGCTGTAACTAAATATTCAAATCACAGGCATCTGAAGATATCTGGTTCGTGGCTCTATGATATACGATGAACCGAGGGGAGAATGTTCTAGTGTAAGCTGTAGCAGGGAACAGGGTGATCGCGACAGGAAATTGACTATGCCTGAGTCAACACACAGGGTGGAACATTGTGTTAAAAAGCAAGTCTCGGGGCTGGTTTAACCCTTCCTAAATAAGCACTCTTGGCGTGTCGATGAAAACCTCATTATTACAAAAAGAGTGTGCCGAAGCTCGGACCCGGGCACCTAGCTTTCAGGGGCTTGCTGTTTGCACAAAGGATTTAATAAGTTGGAGGGCATGGCTAGTCATGGCCCAAGCAGCCGCGGTGGCGCAGCCGGGCAAACACAGGGTCCCCGGTGCTGAGTTGACTCACGGGCCGGCCTCGGCACATGTCGCACACGAAAGTCGCCGTCTGTCAATGAGATCTGTCAACACGGGAAGGAGTTTTCTAGCGCATGCTCACTGAGGGACGTTTGCTTGGGTATTAATTGATTGCTGGTAGAAAAGAAAGGGGGGAGAATAGGATAACAGTTTTAGAGAGGGCACAATTTATTAAAGCATGATAATATTAAAAATAAAAAAAATTTTCTCCCTCTTCCTTCATTATTCACCTCATCCTAGTCTCATTCTTCTTGTCATCACCCTTTATCCATCAGCACCGTGCTGTACTATTACTTCATCTTTCTATTCTCCTCCGTCTTCAACTCTCCCTCTTTCGACTTCTTTTTCGTCTCATCCTTTTCCTGGTCCTGCTTTTTCTTCGTTCGTCCAATATGTGCTGTTTTGGTGGCAACCTCGCTGTTCTTGTTCAAAGCTGCCAAGTTTGCTCGGCACATGCGAATTCTGTGGGCATGTAATGGTAGCCATACAGGACAACACAATCTTAAGACTATGGTTAGTTCGCTTCTGTGCAGCTGGTGATAGGCATCGCAGTCAGGCACTAACATAGTGGCGTTAGGGGACAGAAGGGATGTACCTAGGAGCTTAGGCCTTCAGATTCCCGTCTCTGGAAAGTGTGAAAGGGTGCCAAGCAGTCCCAATTCTCACTAACCTTGCATATATAGCCGCTTTGTAAATATTGGTTTAATACATTTATTATTTTTTCAGATACTTATTTGCTCCTCACTATATTATTATTTTTAGGTCAATTATGCCCCCCCCCCCCCCCCATCCCAACCATCGATATGTAGAATGTATAACGTACTTTTTACGTCCCTGAGTCAGATAACACATCATGTCAGCCATGATCCATTAACTCTCTCTCTCTCTCTCTCTCTCTTTCTCTCTCTCTCTCTCTCTCTCTCTCTCTCTCTCTCTCTCTACACACACACACAAACTAAAAATATTAGGACACGGGGGGGGGGGGGGGGGGAATAGACAGGCAAACAGTTCAAATAAAAGACACCCCAAACTAGGGTGATATCAACAGATGGCGAATGCACAGTGGCAGAACTGACCTCTAAATCGTTGAAGAATAAATGAGTATCTGCCAGGTTGAAGATGATCTCCTCCATCCGTAAACCTAAAGACATGGAGCCTTGAGGATCCTGAGGAGACAAGAAATATTGCCATGTTACTGCAGAATCAAAACAAAAAAAAAAAAGTTTCGAATTAATTACCTAATAGAAATTACTATATCTACGCACACGCTTTTTTTAGGCAATGACACGGAAGAATGTCAGTTCTGAGAAAATAACATAATAAATAAGTTAGTTTTGAGTCACGATCTACAAACTGTCATTACGACGTCACTGTTTTCGTCTGCACCGTGTGTCAGGTGATTAACACTCTTGACATCCTTAACAACAAAACTGACAGGTTATAGGAAAATGGCATATTTACTGTAATTTATATCATACTTTTAGGGGTTTCCTTTAAAGCCCACTAGAAATTACACCGAAATAGGATAGTTCTGAAACAAACATACATGATAACGATAGCTCTTAGATAATTAAAAAGAAGCACAATAGCTAAAAGACAATCATATATAAACACGGCAGCTCTGCGACAGTCATAAGTAACCAGACTGTTCAAGTGTAGGGAAGAAGACAACACGTAGTAACATGTAATGTCTGAGATAATTATATTCCAGAGCACTAATTCTGCGATAATCATGTCAAAGCGTGAAAGTAATAATGTAATCGCGTGAAAATGAGCAGGTAAAGAGACGATCACGCGATAACGAGCCAGCAATAAGACAGTCACGTGGGATTTAGTCAGAAAAGAGACAATCACTAGAAATGAGCCAGTAAAGGGACCATCATGTGGAAATGAGCCAGTGAAGAGACAATCATGTGGAAATGAGACTATAAAGAAACAATCACGTGGAAATGACCCAGGAGTCAGACAATCCCGTGAAAATGAGCCAGTGAAGAGACAATCATGTGGAAATGAGACTATAAAGAAACAATCATGTGGAAATGACCCAGCAGTCAGACAATCCCGTGAAAATCAGCCAGTGAAGAGACAATCATGTGTAAAAGAGCCAGCAAAGAAACAAATGTTGTGGAAATGAGCCAGTAATGAGATAATCACATGGAAGTGTGTTAGTAATGAAATTGTGTTGGTTAAGCTTCTTCTTCTCCTTAGCACTCACCGGCTGTAAACTCCAGTGAAAGTTCTGGATATTGCACTCCGCATTTGAAGGGAACAGCCCTAATTAGTCGCCTCCTACGACATAATTGTTAGGAGTCGGTGGTTATTTTCCTAATTCTTCCATAATTAGTTGCCTTTTACGACATGCTTGTTGTGGGAAGTATTTATTTTTCCTCCCAGAACTGGGCTCCCAAACACAGGGACGGTTTAGACTTGATTCCTCGTTCTCCTCGTGTGGGCTTTATAAGGAGGGGGAGGGGGAAGGGGGGGGGGGGGGAGAACAGATTCACTGCCCTCTAACAAGTATTCCGTAAAAGGAATAATTAGGAGTGATTCCTGTCTGTCTAAATGGCGAGAAACAAACAGTCTGCATACACTTTAAAACAGACGCGCACACATTAATTAACTCTGGAATGAGACCAAATTTTCAGAGGTGGTGAAAAAACAAGAACTTTCCGTCAGATCTGACAGTCGGTGAAGGCTCATAAAAAAACTCCTCCTATCCCTACTGATAGAAACATAAATATACCATTACTAAGGATTAGAACCAGGTCTTCTGTGTGACAGCCCTGCGTTCTAACCATTGAGCCTGTTGCTTCCCACTATTGCCCTGCATGACAAATAAACGATCAGCCATTCATTACATCGGAACCACTTAAAATAACAATTAAATTCCGCGAGAGTGTGAAGGAATTACAAATAACAAGGAGAATCGTCTGTCACTCTGCCCCTAAAAAATGCCCCGAAGAATAACCAGCATCGTCTTTTCCCCTTTTCCCTGTTATTTCCCAAGCGGCCGCTCAGATGATTAAGGGTCAAAAATGGGTACAGAGGAAATGCGTGTTGCGAGGCTGGAGGCTAATGGAGACCAATTTCCTCATGACAGCCATCATATCATGGTCTTTATTTCCGGCTCCCTGGACAGTTGTTAATATGATAATTTCGGACACAGCTGAGCCACGGGGACCGGCTTCACCAGCGCTGATGGCAAGTCTTGGGCAAGGTCTTGGCTGTGGGGACTGCTCTGTCCTGCAGACGGGCGCTTCGTTACTGTGTATTTTTACATAACAGCCGCTTTCATTTTTAAAGGTCATAACCCTCATAAAGGGAAATCAGAAACACGCTGGAAAACGAGCACTGGTTATAGACATTAGGAAAGAAAAAAAAATCATCCTTTAACAGCTGAATAAGTAAATGTAAAGATCTCTTTTCACGCCTAAGGTGCATCGGGTATATGGGGAGAGTGTCCCATATTTTTACAGACCGATCGGCACTGGATGGGTAATGTGGTCAGCATTACAAAAAGGCCAAATCAAATTTTTTTTCTGAAAACCGTTGTGAAGTTTAGGCCCTGACGGCGCCGGACTTTTTTAAAGACCACATTGGCTCGCAGGTCGACCTAGTCTTAAATGGGTGCCAGGTACAGTCGGGGGAAGTAAAGGCGGCCGGCGTGATATCAATCAAATCACCAATCGAGAGCCGATTGGTCTTTAAAACACAGGCCTAGCCCTATACGCCCAATACACCTGAACGAGCGAAAAAGGGTTCTTTGCTTTACATTACCACCATCATTTGACCACTACGTACTTGACATTGCTGACTCAACAAACACTCATAGATTAGGCGTGAGCCAAACAGCTCTCTGCCAGTGTCTTCGTGCTGCACAAACTCCCGAACAAGTCCTGCGAGACTGTTCTCTCCTACAGGAGATGAGAAACAACACGCTGCAACACCCAGTAGTCAGTTGTGTATCCTTTATAATACGTTGCAGAGCTAATCCCAACATTTTTCTAGGCACATTTTACATTCAATAATTTGGCATTGCCACTAGACGGTCAGCTCTCGGTACAACTGTTTAAACAAACGCAAGCTGGGATCGAACCCGGCACCCCAGATATAGATACACGCTCCTAACTCCTAAGTCAAAGACAATACCCAGTAGACCTCACAGTTAAACTGTTGAGAAACCGAAGCCCAAGAGGTAGTGAAGAGAGACGTAAAACTGACGTATCTTAAGTTCACTGGTCTTTTAAGATAAACCAAAAAGCGTATGATGCGCTTCTTGGGACTGAAAGAGACATTCCAGAGATCGTTGAAGTGAGATCCAGATATCGTTGAAGAGAGATCAAGAGATCGTTGAAGAGAGATCAAGAGATCGTTGAAGTGAGATCCCTAGATCGTTGAAGTGAGATCCAGAGATCGTTGAAGTGAGATCAAGAGATCGTTGAAATGAGATCCAGAGATCGTTGAAGTGAGATCAAGAGATCGTTGAAGTGAGATCCAGAGATCGTTGAAGTGAGATCCAGAGATCGTTGAAGTGAAATCCAGAGATCATTGAAGTGAGATCAAGAGATCGTTGAAGTGAGATCCAGAGATCGTTGAAGTGAGATCCAGAGATCGTTGAAGTGAGATCCAGAGATCGTTGAAGTGAGATCCAGAGATCGTTGAAGTGAGATCAAGAGATCGTTGAAGTGAGATCAAGAGATCGTTGAAGTGAGATCAAGAGATCGTTAAAGTGAGATCCAGAGATAGTTGAAGTGAGATCCAGAGATCGTTGAACTGAGATCCAGAGATCGTTGAACTGAGATCCAGAGATCGTTGAAGAGAGATCTAGAGATCGTTGAAGTCGCTAGTCGAGGTTCCAAAATCACCGCAGACGGGTCTCCTAATACTGCTTCATTGATGTGTCAGTGGAAATAACCCAAAAAGTCCTTAACTGATTCTAGAAGGTGGAGATAGTACTTCGAACAACTTCTCAATATTCTATCTGACACCACAGAAACTCAAGACACCACTGTGGCCACCGCCAAGGAACTAAAAACTGACAAAAATTGTAAATTAATCAAGAATCAGGACAAAATGAAATACTAAATTAGCTTATTAAAGCAGCTAAAGAAGTGGGAATAGCACGATGCAGAAGCTGTTGAACCATATGTTGGTGAAACAAGAGACAACACGAAACTGGGGAGATGTCACGATCATTCCAGTATGGAAAACAAAAGCAATACAAGAGACTGCGCACACTACAGAGGCATACCGGGAACATATTCTGCATAATTCTAGAGAACCGACTACGTTCTGTAATCGGCCCAAACTTTGTGAAGAGCAACTAGGATTTAGGGGATGCACGTGGGATGCAAACAAGCTCGCAGACAATTTCACAGAAATCAATTGAATTTAACGACACACTCTATTTTGCCTTCGGTAATCAAGAAAAAGCATCTGACAGAGTAGATAGGAACAAACTTGAAAAGTTACGGTGTGAACACGCACTTTATAAGCATATGTAAAAGCTATAACAACTGTAAGAACAAATAGAGGACACTCAAAACCATTCACCATAACATCCGAGTAAGGCAGGGCTGTGTCCTGTTTCCTTTCTCTCCTAATTTACAGTGATAACATCTGTAAAGTAACCAACCAAACAAATACACCAAGGCGAAGAAGATCCAAAGCCAAACAGTTCTATCAAACATCTACTATTTGCGGACGATAAAGCATTAAATGCTATTTCAGAAACTGAACTACAAGACCAAATAAATTATTTAAACAAAATCTGCAAAGAGCCTAACATGAAAATTTAAAAAAATTAAAAAAAATAATTAATAAAAAAAAAAAAAAAACGGAGGCCATGACCACACCCAAAGCTCGGAAATACTTGGGAAGTATAATATTATCAACTGGCAAACAGAAGATTAAATTGATGACAGGTATGATAAAGCAAACCAACTCATTGGGCAAATGGCGCCAATACTAAGATAAAAAACAAAAACGCCACTTTATTATACAGTCTTCTTGTCAACTCTGTGCTACCAATACCAAACCTGGACACTGATAAAACAAGAGAGAAGAAAAATTACAACTAAAGTGAGATTCCGGCGAACAGCTCTCCATATAACAAGAAATGATAATATCGAAAACGATTAAATGCGGAGGCAAGTGTGGGTAGCAGAGGCTCTGGATTTTAGTGGAAGATAATCATGAAATGGTTTGGCCATGTAACGTGGGTATCAGCAGACAGTATCCCACAGCAAGCAATGATGTACAGAGCAGGCTGGAAGCGAAGAATAGGCCGACCATGCAAGCGATGGACACAGGTAATTACAGAGGTCCTGTGAATCCCAATTTATGAAGTACACAAACGGGCACCTTTCCATGAATTATACTTCCCCTCGACACAAGGTACAAGAGGATCCAGATGAGATAAGGATGAGATGAGGATAAGATAAGAATGATATTTGCTTCACAGTCCCATTTGAAAATTAGTTGCTTGCTCAGTCCCAGCAAACTCTTGAAACTTGCAGATGCAAAACTAAAACAAAAATCCTAAAGCAGCCGTAAAATGTGCCAAAACTAGCGGTCCGACTCCCTAAACGCAACTTAACGTTGGCAAAAGCTGTCAATCACAAAGATATAAACACGTCACAGGCACACACACACACACACAAAAGGGGGCGGCGGCGCAACTCATTCCACATGACATCTGCAGTTTAAGTTTCGCACCAAGCATTCAACAGCAGAAGGGCGACGGAACTTTTGTCCAGATATGGACAACTTGCCTCAGTAAAAACTAGCTGGAAACAAACAACGTATCAGAGCGTCAGCCGTCAACCGGCTATCGACCATTTTGGCATTCTTCTTCAGCGAGCGACGTTTCCTATGCATACATCCCAGGATGACAAGATTGCGCACCATGACCCAGACAGCGCAGTGCACGAGCTCCGTTGCAACGTCAAGGATCCGGAAATACTCTGAGTAGATTTTTACCTCCAAATTTTGCCCGGGCAGCGCCGTTAGATTCTCTTTTTGATTATCAACTGCCAAGCCATTTTTTTTACGTGCGCAACAATACACATAGGGCGTCCGATCCTACTACCCAGAGACCGGGGAAAATTACTAGAACTCCAGGTGAAACAAAAAAATCACAGCCTTCACCGGGGCCTGAATCCAGGACTTCCGGCACTCGAGGCGGACACCATACCTAGAGACCACTCAGCCCCCTTAAACCTGTCTTCACTTCTGCACAGTCACCCTAGAAACACATTTCCTATGGGGGAGAGGGGGGGGGGGGTCAAAACCGGGGCCTATCAGCTTGAAAGGCGAGGAATCAACGGTCTGCACACAAGTAAGCAAGATCTATCAAACAGATGTACAGACAACATTATTAAAGTCCTGGATAAAGACTCCATTCATGGACGAACATTCAGGTCTTTCCACTGTGGCTCCTATGGCTCAGCTTTATGTGTTTGTGTATGTGTGTGCAGAAAAGTCAGCCCGACCGACCGAGAGATAGATAGACAGACAGACAGACAGACAGACAGACAAACAGACAGACAGACAGACAAACAGACAGACAGACAGACAGACAGACAGACAGACAGACAGACAGACAGACAGACAGACGGGACCCGGGCCGGGCCAGGCCAGGCCAGGCCAGACCAGACCAGATTAGATTAGATTAGATTAGATTAGATTAGATTAGATTAGACCGACAGACAGACAGACAGACAGACAGACAGACAGACAGACAGACAGACAGACAGACAGACAGACAGACAGACAGACAGACAGACAGACAGACAGACAGACAGACAGACAGACAGACAGACAGACAGACAGACAGACAGACAGACAGACAGACAGACAGACAGACAGACAGACAGACAGACAGACAGACAGACAGACAGACAGACAGACAGACAGACAGACAGACAGACAGACAGACAGACAGACAGATAGATAGATAGATAGATAGATAGATAGATAGATAGATAGATAGATAGATAGATAGATAGATAGATAGATAGATAGATAGATAGATAGATAGATAGATAGATAGATAGATAGATAGATAGATAGATAGATAGATAGATAGATAGAACTCATCACAAACCATTACAACCTTTAACCTAAGCCCTTCGCCTCGAAGCCAGCCCTCCCAGTCAATACACTACTGACGTGCCCGACCCGAAGAATAAACCGAAACGACAGCGCCGTTCCCCGGAGTCCCCTCCAGCCCTTCCCCCCCCACAATCCCTCCCCCTTCTTCCATCTGCTATGGGAGCCCTCGCCAGGCAGGGCGTGGCTCTCCGCCCCCGAGTGCAGACGTCACTAATAGATATTGATTTTGATCAGTACAACCCCAAGTGTCTGGAACAGACGGTCTTGCTGCGATGGAAAGCTTTCTGTTTAAACTGCAAGCATGAAGATTAGAAAACAGCGATTTGTGTGCACAAAGCATTTGCTCAGAGAATGGAGTCTCCTCGTCGTCTGTTTTCGTTATGTCTTCCTCTCCTTCGCTTTTCCCCTGTCCTGAGTGTAAAAGCCTCTAGTCTCAGTACAACGGAGCATGTTCTGGCCGCCGACGCCAGTTGTAGGGATATTTGAACTCTTTGTCTGTTCAACATGAAGAGCATTTCGAGGGCTAACTGTGAATATTCAGACGACATAAAAAAGACAACGGGCTTTTACGTTGGTTATTGTTTGCTCCCACTGTCAAAGCTCTTCAACTGAGGCTTAGAAAAACCAATTCTGGATAAGGTAATGTGCAGATATGCAGAATGTTAAAATCTGAATTAATAATCGACATCACAACACTCGGGACAATCCTAGAAGCGCTCTGTCCCCACCTACAGCAGCAAACAAAGAGTTCTAATTCCCACAGCACCAGTAACTGATTGTATATCCGTCTCACACTTTCCCTGTGTATTCAGCGTTGGCCAGATCCCCTAATAACCTCTCGCAGTGCCGTTCTCCTCAGACCATAATGATCTAGCTGTGCCTCCGCACCGTTCACAAGCTCCCAAAGGGCCCTCACAGCATCTAGCTTGTCATATATAAATTCACCACCTTGTGGTGCACAGCCGTACAGTCTATCTGCCTGCTCATTTCCCAACACACCGCCATCACCTGGAAAAAAATATACACATGTTGCTAACTAGCCGGGATCTCTAAAGTGATGCTTGCCACTGCTGCACGGAGCATGCATGTCTCCCCCTTTCTTATCATGCTCTGTGCAAACATGATGAAGCTCAAAGGGATGTGTTGATAATGGAAACCTGTTAATATGTAGGCAGAATTGTTGTGCCACTTTGCAACATAGACAACAAGAGTTATGACGAATTCATTAAAGACTCAGATGAGAACCAAAGAATGCGTTATCGGCCCTAATATTTCTGGTATCTCAGTCTTTTGGTTAAGAGCAGTTCTTCTACACTGGACTGACCAGAAGGATCGAGTGGTTCACGTAAAACCAAACAGAGCTTGGAGCACCGACAGCCCATCTGTGAATATGACCACTGGTGTTGTGTAACATTTCGGCAGCCTGCTCTAGTACCAGTTAGGCGTTGCGAGCCCGACTCGTAATTCCAATGTACCGCGATCGAAACCTACTGCTGGCTGCGTGAATTTTTGTCATGGTATGGGACGTCGCAGGTCGACCCAGCCTTTAAATGAGTACCAGGATGGCTGTCTTGTGAATGTAAAGACCCACCTAGTGCTGATTGGTCTGTAAAAATATGGTTGCTCTATCCATATGCAGGATGCGCCTAAGGCGTAAAAAGGGATCTATACTTACTTGACTCTAGTGCTAGTATCTCTGCTGTATAGTTGGAACAGAATTTACAAGTGGGTATACATTTGGTGTGGCAGTGGTTGTCTGGGTATATAATAAAGACACCGGTACCCCCATTTTTAACCGCACTGGTTGCTGATCCATCTGTGTAAGCATGTATCCCCGACTGTTCTGGATAGTTTTCCAGGACCATACTAAGAGCAGCTTATGGTTTTTGAAGATCACTGGACTCCTTTCCGCCTGTGAGTCCATTGGCTGAAGTCATTATATGTATTGTGTCACTGAGCTGCTCCCAAGGTAGGGTACAGGGTAGGTTGGTTTCAAACATGTCGTTCTCATGGGTAACCTGCTCAATACCGTCTTTTAGGTCTCCCCCCCCCCCTCCCCCAATGGACAAAGCTGCTACATTTGAGATGGTCAAAAGCCTGATCATTTCATTTATTGGGTGTGACTGCATTCTATTCTTTTTCTCCATCTGGATCAGTTTTAGCGTCTCTTCTATGACACTGCACTGCAGTTGTTGTTTTGTGTGTGTGTGTGTGCATCCTATGATTGGTGCAGTTTTCATGGATCCTCTCATGAGTCTACAGTCTACAGCAAAGAACTGACACTGGTGGCGAGATTATTCTGTCAAGATGCAGACCGAGTCAAACAGTTAAATACCCGGTACAACTGGCAAGTAATGCGACATACACGCTGCCAGAAATGTGCAGTAAGATTATATAATCAACACTGGCAAGCAATGCGACATACACGCTGCCAGAAATGTGGAGCAAGATTATATAATCAACACAGTACGGACCAGACAGACTGATGACGACGAGTCTCTGATGCGACCTCATTTATGTGATCTGAAGGGACCGCATTAGCGCAGTCGATAGGAGACTCGCTTTCAAATCCAGCTGTGACTCACTGCAGCCTACGGCCGTGTTCGAAACCGAGCGGTTTGCGCTCTAGGGTAAATGGAGGAACGTCGCTGTAGCTACGGAGTTTCGTGCTGTAGGTTACACAGGGCAGGGGGTGGGGAGCAGTTTTTTTTTATCAGCTTTCCGTACTAATAGCAGAGCACTTAAGGTTTATAACTGTGTGCAATGACGCTGGTTCACATCATCCGATTTTACATTTACTTTATGTGATCTAAAAATAAAGCCTGGTAATCGCGATCTTCAAGGTCAAGATAATGGGCATTATAACGATCTTCTCATGGAAACAGTGAGCAGGAGGTCCTCTGGGTGGCTGCTGCAAAGAAGGACTGAAGACGCGTGTGGACAGCCCAATGTGCAGTGATGTCCAGTTTCATTGCATTTTTTTTTTTTTTTTTTGTTAGTTACATTAAAATGATTTAGACAATTACTTATTTTTCCTAGAGGCTGTTCCCCTCTTGTTGGCATCCTCTTTAAACCCTAGCGAGAACGAGTTAATAACGGCATCCTGTCAGCAACCTCTCTGATTGTATTCATCATTCATAACCAGTTTCTGTACTCTCTAGCACCCCCTGTGAATTTATTCGCCATTCTCCTGGGCTCCTGTTTAGATTGTCCGCAGTTCCGACATTTCGTGCCTGTATCAATACAAGTCGGGCGCTCTGTTTGATTCTCGCCGCCGCCATTGGATGCACTTTATTGACAGGTCTGATTGGGCCAAATTTGAATAAGTCTGTGAGAAAGCGGGAGCTCTAATCCGCGATGGCACGGACCGGCAGGCAATTTCTAAACGGTACAGCTCCAACCGCGCCAGGCACGTCACAAGAGGTTCGGGAACAGGAAAGACAGTCACTTTAGGGAGCGTGAGGTTGGACCGGAAAGCGGGTACATGGAGGAAAAGCGTCGACCGGTATTCCCAATCAACTTCTTGTGGCCAATTTCCAATAGTATGGTGGAGTGACACACACGGCGTACATAGAACCAGGGCATCAACAATAGTCGCCGTGAGAGCCAGCGACAAAAGCCTTGGAATCTCCGAGTTTGTACTAGATGTTTGCTCATCGCCAACCAAGCCCGAAAGTAGGCCATTTTTCCGCTGGGTGAAGCTTGCAGTCTCCGTGATTTCTCCCAGTGGCACGCCAGCCACGAATGTCTTCGCGGACCACTAAGTCCTGTTTATGTTGGGGGCGGAGGACTATAATGGCTTCCGCAGCTTGACCGACTGCACAATGGGCTGCGGTGAATGAAGGGGAATCAATTGAATCCCGGTAAATAGCCTGGGGCAGGATAGAACAACTCTTACTTCCGGGAACAACAGACGACAAAATCAACATGTCTTCTCCACGAGTGTCTTTTTCACTTCTGGAGATCTGAAGACGGGGGTAAACGTGGCGCCAAACCAGCGCGCCCCACTTCACTAACAATACCTACTGTCCCTCGTCTTGACTCCCTTTCTAGCTCTTCAGTACAGGGGGGAACAAACTAGGGCGTTTAATACACTGTAAACTTACTGCAGCTTTGAGGTTAATGAAATCGTTCAACAATTTCGTGATCTTCAAGTGCTAGAGTTCAATCTACGCGATGGACGATTTATAAAACAGGAACCGTTTTCACCGTTTCATATCATGGTACGAGAGACGCCTCAACACACGTAACACTCCAAACAATGGTATGCTGTAGTTAACTTTAATTATGAAAACGGCACACGGAATATATGTTTTTCCTTTTATGCTAAACAAAAAAGTTATGGTATTTGTGATAATGCATCTTCAGATGCAGCCTGTAGATCATTACAAACACCAAAACACACTTTTTATTTAAAGGATCACCCATAGGGCACACAGGCCCATCTTACATTCGGCCCTTGATTGTACAGTACCCACAGTGTGCCTGTCAAACAGGAACACAAACACCTGAGCACATTCTGCAGACCTGCCCTCTCTACTTACAACTTCGAAAAGACACCTGGCCTCAAGAGGCTATGGGGAACCATGAAGGACCTGCTACTGACATGCGAGTTCATAGAGGCAACCCACCTGATGGTCTGATCTGAGCATACGAAAACGAACGCAAAGAAGAAAAAGAAGATATCAGTGAAATTTCAGGGCGGTTGCTTGTGACATTATAATATCACAAAGGTACAGTTATGACTTCCTACCCACAGTGCTCACATTTATGACTTCCGATCACACAATGTTCATAGTTATGATTTCCTACCCACAGTGATCACAGTTATGATTTCCTACCTCACAGTGATCACAGTTATGACTTCCTACCTCACAGTGATCACAGTTATGATTTCCTACCCACAGTGTTCACAGTTATGATTTCCTACCTCACAGTGATCACAGTTATGACTTCCGACCCCACAGTGATCACAAAGAAGTAAGAGGCCACTATCCTTCGCCTTAGAACAGGGCACAATCGACTTCGCTCCCACATGTACAACAAATTTAAGA
Organism: Candidula unifasciata; assembly: GCA_905116865.2. NCBI lineage: Eukaryota > Metazoa > Mollusca > Gastropoda > Stylommatophora > Geomitridae > Candidula > Candidula unifasciata. Next base: position 83,022 of record CAJHNH020000798.1, on the reverse strand, counting down.
TTGGCCAATCAGCCATGTGTACTTGTGGACTGGCACCTGAAACAACAGATCACATCCTTCAAGACTGTCCCAGATTCAACGCTTTCAGGCAAAACTTTTGGCCAAAAGAGACACTTGTGGAAGTCAAACTTTACGGGCCGCTTAGTGAATTACAAAAGACAGTGAAATTCATACTAGAGACAGCTTTGCAGATACAGACAATTTATTTCATGCGAACGAAAGAAGAAGAAGAAGAAGATTTCCTACCTCACAATGTTCACAGTTATGATTTCCTACCCACAGTGATCACAGTTATGATTTCCTACCTCACAGTGATCACAGCTATGACTTCCTACCTCACAGTGATCACAGTTATGACTTCCTACCTCACAGTGATCACAAATATGACTTCCGACCACACACTGATCACAGTTATGACTTCCTACCTCACAATGTTCACATTTATGATTTCCTACCTCACAGTGATCACAGTTATGACTTCCGACCCCACAGTTATCACAAAGAAGTAAGAGGCCACTAATTAAGAATTTGCTAAAACTCGGATGTTTGTCCGAATAGCCAGTATCGTACCCTATCTGCAAATTACAATACGCCGTGTCAACCGCCTTTTTATGGATAAATAAATAATAATAATTTAAAAAAAGGAAAGGAGAAAAACAAAAGAAGAAGAAAAAAAAAAGGAAGGAAGAAGAAGAAAAGCAACTCAAAAAAAATTTCAGCAGTATAACAACAATATAAATACATCAAAACCAACAGAGCTGCAAATCATGCTACCTGTATTTTCACCACTCCTTGCTTGAAAATGTAAAGATAACAAACACCTTAACAACGGTCCCTACTGCGCCATCTGTGTCGTCAAGTCAGACATCTTTTAACAGCCATTGCTGTAAGGCTGGCTCCGAGCTAGCTAGAGCTTGAAACTGATATGGAAGTACAAAGGGCCTTGTGTTTATTTAGTTAATATGAAGCACTCAAGTACAAAATGAAATCTCCGTATTCCGTAGACGAGTTGCGCCCAGCAAGTATTGGAGCTAATCGCCTGACTTAGCAGTGAGCTGTAACCGTGAAGGCAGTTCTGGCTTGGGGCAATACATGGCTGGTTTCTCAGTGTGCTTCTGGAGAGTCCGACGTCTCATGTCGAGTGATGCTAAAGGTGTCGCTAATTCGGCATAGCAATGCAATTTCTTTCCGCCTACTTTGGAACTGAGCGATTATTCCTTTCATGATTCTTTAGCGGAACATTAAACACGCGCATTACTGCGTGGGTTCTTCTGATATTGCAAAAGACGAAGAGGAAATGGAGAGGGGGCGGGGTAAAGAGGGGGCGGGGCTATGTAAACTCATTGTCTGCAATGTCATAGAATACCAAAGTGGAAGATTTAACAGAGATGATAAATAGCTAGGCAGAAATCAGATAGACATTAAAATAGACAGAACGACGGCAATATAACCTCTAGGAGACCAACACCTCAAAAAGACCCGCTGCGAATTCTAGCAGGCCAACGAAATGATTGTTAACCGACCAACAACAACTCTAGCAAAGCAAAAACAACTCTAGCAGACCAAAAACAACTCTTAGCAGACCAAAAACAACTCGTAGCAGACCAAAAACAACTCGTAGCAGACCAACTACAACTCTAGCAAACCAAAAACAACTCTAGCAAACCAAAAACAACTCTAGCAGACCAAAAACAACTCTTAGCAGACCAAAAACAACTCTTAGCAGACCAACTACAACTCTAGCAAACCAAAAACAACTCTAGCAAACCAAAAACAACTCTTAGCAGACCAACTACAACTCTAGCAGACCAAAAACAACTCTAGCAGACCAACAACGGTTCTAGCAGACGAACACCAACTCTAGCGAACCAATAACAACTCTAGCAGACCAAAAACAACACTAGCAGACCAGCAACAACTCTAGCAGACAAAAAACAACTCTAGCAGACGAACATCAACTCTAGCGAACCAACAATAACTCATGCAGACCAAAAACAACCCTAGCAGACCAGCAAAAACTCTAGCAGACAACAAACAACTCTAGCAGACAAAGAAAAATTGTAGCAGACTAACAAACAACTAAAACCAGACCAACGTCAACATCTGCAGCAAGCTAGTTTTTTTATGTTGTTGTTGTTGTTGTTGTTAGTGGTCAGCAGCTGTAAACTCCAGCGAAAAGTTCTGGTTATTCGCACGTCTCTGGTCTTTGATATTGTTCATTAACTTGAGTTTTGCATGCACATCCGTTTTATAGATCTAGCTTATGTGTATGCAAACTTGTGGTTCCTTGCCTTATGCAGAGGCACTCCGACTTCGAAGGTAAACAAACTAGTAACAAATATAGAACAACAGCAACGTTAACTTTGGTACAGAACCAACAACAAATCAACCATACCAACAACAACCCAAGCAGCAACCAATACCATTGTTCAGGCATAAACCTATACCATTATCCAGGCAGCCACTTTGCCATTATCCAGACAGCAACCTATACTGTTATCCGGACATCAATCTATACTATTATCCAGACAGCAACCTATACCATTATCCAGACAGCAACCTATACCATTATCCAGACAGCAACCTATACTGTTATCCGGACACCGACTTATACCATTATCCAGAGATCAACCTATACCATTATCCAGACAGCAACCTATACCATTATCCAGACAGCAACCTATACCATTATCCGGACAACAACTTATACCATTATCCAGAGAGCAACTTATACCATTATCCAGACAGCAACCTATACTGTTATCCAGACAGCAACCTATACTGTTATCCAGACAGCAACCTATACTGTTATCCAGACAGCAACCTATACTGTTATCCAGACAGCAACCTATACCGTTATCCAGACACCAATCTATACCATTATCCAGACAGCAACCTATACTGTTATCCAGACAGCAACCTATACTGTTATCCAGACAGCAACCTATACTGTTATCCAGACAGCAACCTATACTGTTATCCAGACAGCAACCTATACTGTTATCCAGACAGCAACCTATACTGTTATCCAGACAGCAACCTATACTGTTATCCAGACACCAATCTATACCATTATCCAGACAGCAACCTATACTGTTATCCAGACAGCAACCTATACTGTTATCCGGACAATCAACCTATACTGTTATCCAGACAGCAACCTATACCATTATCCAGACAGCAACCTATACCATTATCCAGACAGCAACCTATACTATTATCCAGACAGCAAGCCCATTACCCAGGCAGAAACCTTTACCATTACCCAGGGAAAAACCTATACCATTATCCAGGGAAAAATTTATACCATTATCCAGGGAAAAACCTATACCATTATCCAGGCACAAATTTATACAATTTTCCTGGCCCCAGCGCTATTTCTCTAGATCCAAACGGGCCGTTTCCCAGGAGACGGCCGCCATCTGACTACAGCCCATGACAGTAATTAACAAATCGTTTCCGTTTTATTGCATTGGCACTCTTCCCCAAGCAGCCTGTCCGGGACAATTTACATGCAAAAGAGTGAGGGAATTTCCCCATGGTTCTGACAAGGGGCAAGCTAATTTTATTTCAGACCAGGTCAGGCCTGGGGAAGTCCGTATGTTGGGATGGGGAGAGTAAGTTAGCATTCGAAACGGATTTATATGGGTGCATATACACACGCACACAAACAGTGAGACAGGGGGATTGAGAGAGAGAGAAAAAAAAGACAGACAGACAGACAGACAGACAGACAGACAGACAGACAGACAGACAGACAGACAGACAGACAGACAGACAGACAGACAGGCAGGCAGGCAGACAGACAGACAGACAGACAGACAGACAGACAGACAGACAGACAGACAGACAGACAGACAGACAGACAGACAGACAGACAGACAGACAGAGACTGACAGACAAAAGTTAGTGAGTGAGAGAGATGGGAGATAGATGGATCGGCAGGATGGAGGGATGGACAGGCGGAAGGAGAAAGAGAAGCCGACCTCGTGATAAGTTCATAGAAACAAACATAGACAGATAAATAAACAGGCAAACAGCCTGAATGACAGACACATGGGGGCATAATGAGCACTGTAAAAAAAACGAACAATACAAATGTGGCGTGCATAACGAATGTGACGAACATTACGAATGTGGCGAGCATAACGAATTAGACTAACATTACGAATGTGAGGAACATTACGAATGTGACGAACATTACGAATGTGGCGAACATTACGAATGTGACGAACATTACGAATGTGACGAACATTAGGAATTTAGCGAACATTACGAATGTCAACAGAAAGAGTGCCAAACACATATGGCTATCAAACAAATATAATAGGGAACTGGGTTCTGGTGCCGCAGACTTCTTTTAACAGGACACGTAACCAGTTCACTTTCAGGCGACTGAGAAGCGAGAGGAATCGATGCCATGACCTGCTTACGAACAGGTCACTAGAGAGTCGCACCACCTAGTAACACTGTCGGCTCCACGAGAGGCAAAAGATGCCCACATGGTCTGTGTCAGTGCTCTAAGAGAATATTTATTTGGTAAGGGATCAATTCTGAGAAGAGCTGGCGACTCCCAGAGACATAGACTTGGTTCTTCGGACTCCCAAGTGTGAGTTACGGGGTCGCGTTGTGAGAGGCAAAGAAGGATGGTCACTGTCCCATAACAAGTGTGTCGTAAAAGCCGAGTAATTAATGATTTTTCCTTCAAAATCTGAGAGTATCTGCCAGAGAGGCGAGGATCCAACAGTTTGCACACGCACAAAGCCAGATATGCAAACTTAATACGTAGGTAAAACTTGGACAAGGTTAAAGACCAGAAGTGGACGAACAAGCCACGCTTTCTGCTGGGGGTTGCAGCTTCTGAATGTTAAGAAGAAGGAGGAGGAGGAGGAGGAGGAGGAGAAGAAGAAGAAGAAAAGGAGGAGGATAATGAGGTTCCCGAGCTTCGTAACTCGATACAGAATTCCCAGAAAAAAAAAAAAAAACATTCGAATGATGTGTACACTGATAATGAATGCGTTTTTAAACTAAGATGTAGGGTAAACAATAGGTTGCCTGTGGTTGGAAAATTAATTGAGACTAATGCAGTAAGTGCGAAAAACTTAGAGCCACACGCATACAGACATGCTCATACAAACGTAGACAGGCACAGATACAAACTCAAGCATGCTCCCAAATCAATTCATTCTCACACACACAGACGTGTTTTCTCTCTCACACACACACACAGGCGTGCTCACACAAACAATGCACACAACTGCCTATACAAACACACACAGGCATGCTCACTAACACAAACACATGCGTAAACAAAAAGATCCATACACATACACACACACGCATAAACAACCACACAGAAATAATACTCTCTCTCTCTCTCTCTCTCTCTCTCTCTCTCTCTGACACACACACACGCATACACACACATATATGCAGCCACACACACAAGCAGCCACAAGGCACACAGAGGAACCCGCTCAGAATATTCACAGAAACACGCACGCACAAAGTGAGAAATCACATTTTAATTATCAACAGCCTCTCACTGCACGTGAGAACAACAAGGACATTAAATAACCACCGCTATTCGTCTTCTCTTTATGGCACACCCACATACACACATACACAAACTCACATATTTACAGAAGCTCATACATTCACACGCACACACACCCACATGAATGCATTTTCTGCACAATCTCCCAGAGTTGAAACAGCATTGGGGGAACAAGGCGTGTGCGAACCGGACTGCACGAAGATCGTTACGCCAAGCACGACGTGCAGACAAGCTGAAGGGAAAACGCACGCACGCACGCACGCAATCCGCCAAAGATAAGCTCAGTTGGGCAGTCAGTTCACTGGTCCGTGGATAGCTAGTGATTCAATCATGCCTGGTTTTGTTGACGTTATCTGCCTCTAATATGTTGTCGTGGGAGAAATAACTGTTTGTACCACATTATCGCTTCCTCCAGTCCGGTCTATCGTCTGCAGTATTTTAGATGCAACCTTCTTCTTCTTCGTCATCGTCATCATCATCATCATCTCGGCTTTTACTGGCTATGAACTCTCACTAAAAGTTCTGGTCGTTCATCCACTTCTGAACTTGAGTCTTGTTACATAATATCTATTTTACAGATTTGTCTTATCTGTGTGCAGACTGTTGGTTTCTCGCCGATGTACTCCGACGAAAGAACCATCCCTGATAAGTCGACTTTCACGACATGCTTGTTAGAGGCAGTGGTTCTATTCAGTTTCTCCTTATCTATGGGACCCCAGAGCTCACACGAGCAGGATGTCGTCTATTTCAACACCGTTGGTCTCTTACGTCACACTGATTCAAGTGAGCTGCAGGCGATTTGGCGAAAGACAGCCTTGCCTTGAATTTGACAAAATCAGCGTCACACGGTTCAGGGGCAATGTCAAAGTACTAAATGTAAACATTCGTTTTCTCTTTCGCCTTTACTTCCTCTTTTTTGCCCTCGGATGACAAGGGAGATAAAAGGTTCTTGCTTCTTGCTCTTCTAGCCGCCTTGGCCACAGACACAGCGTACAGTAGTAGCGTTTCTCTGATGTTATCTTTCCATACGTGCTTGGTCTACTTCGTTTTCTACAGCCTTCTCTTCTGTAATTGTATGCCTTGAATAGTATAGCGGCACAGCCAACACATGCTGGGTTTTGGACACTAGTGTAAGAAATGTGCAAGTAACTTAATTGTCCTGACATGAAAATCTAAAGGTGTTTGATTGTGGGTGCCTGGCCAAGTGGTTAAGCTGTCTGTCTCGCGCTCTGGGGGTCATGGAGTCATTAGGCTCGCAATAACAGGCGGTTTGAAGACTCCTCAGACTGCATGCCCAATGTGGCACCTACGCCTCACGGAAGGACGACGATACCGGAATTATGAAAGTGCGTTCATAACTCTTTTGCCAGCGACTCCAGCACAAGCAACAAACCAGAAGACATGCAGTATGTTACAACTGGTTCACTGTCCATCTTGAAAGTCAGAAGCGGTAACCACCGCTGAGAGACACGCTGCTACAGCCATTTTCCTCTGTCGAAAGCTGATTACAAGAATTAGAGGTCCGTCACAAGAGGCCATAAGCCGATCAGACAACAGGGCTGCGTGCTCTTTATGACAAAACGAGCAGCGTTTGCGACGATCTGTCATCGTGAGGGAGACTGAGAGGAATAGGCAGAGAAAAGAGAGAAAGAGAGAGAGAGAGATAGATAGATAGATAGATAGATAGATAGAGAGAGAGAGGGAGAGAGAGAGAGAGAGAGAGAGAGAGAGAGAGAGAGAGAAGAAAGTGAGAGAGGAGGAAGACAGAGATGTGGAATAAGTTTTCATACCACGAGAGAAGCAAAGAGAATAATAAACCTATAGAAAGGGGCGGGGAAGATAAAGGATTAGAGAGAAAGATGAGGGAAGTTAGAGAAAAAGTGAAGAGATATGCACTAAAAGAGGTGGACATTACACAGGGGAAAAAGGGGGGGGGGTGACAGTGATAGATTTAGACAGCGAGAGAGCGGTAAAGAAACAGATTTACAGAACTAGAGAGAGACAGAAACTGACAGATATGTTTAGAGCGTTAGAGAGATAAATGGACATTTACAAGAGGGGAGCCAGATAGGGAAGATTGATTTCAGGGAGTGGACAGGAGCGAGTGAGATGACAGAGGAAGAAAAAAAAAGGCGGAGGGGGAGGGGCCGGGCAGTGAGCCATTTTTCTCTATCCGATACGAAGGATCAAACTTGGTTTCCTGAATGAGGGGCCCACTGTTCTAACCTCTCAACCAGCCGCTCCTCGGTCGTGGAGAAAACAGGCCGAACATGCCACTATCTTTATGCATAATAAATGCCAATTATTCTGTAAGGGGGACAGTAATTATTACTACTTTCAGTCGCGTAATCAACCACGCTTTCGAGGCACTCCATCTTTCTCCAATAAAACGTCCCCAGTCATGTCTTCCAGCTCTCAACATCCAGCAATGAAAACTCCACTAAAGACCTTGTTTCTGGAGAGGCTTTCCTCGTGCAGTTCCAAGCCGATAATGTAGCAAATATTGACCCAGATCGAAGTGTACAGAGCAAACAGCTGCAAGGATGAATGCAGAAAATACGGACAGACGCCATTCGCTGCCTGGCAGCTCTCACTGCCGTAGTTGATCATTTCCTCGTCCAAATCAATCTTAAATCTAGGCCCCATTTGCTGTCGTCAGATGCTTCCTGCTGTGCGAGCTGCAGAAGCCTAGAGGCTAGATGCTTTTCTGCAGGTCCTGCGTTCAAATCCGCATCCAGTCGGATTTATATTTCCTTCAAAATTGACCTTGGTTCCCACATTGACCCAGCCTAAAATGGGTACCAGGCAGAGACTTGGAAAGTAAAGGGGAACAGCGTGATGTTGAACATATCGCCCCTCGAGTGCCGAAAAAAAGCAACCTGACATCATATGACCGGCGCGCTAGTGGCGAGAAAATGTCACGTTATTGTTTTTAACCATTTCATCTTGTGCGTTCCTCAGAGGACGTAAATGTAATGTACCCGTTCATATTAGGCGTATTTGCGCCTTTAATCCGATACATCCGACTTTTGCAGGCATTTGTTTCCTGGGTTAGCATTTCCGGATTTTTGTTACCATACTGTCCTAGTGGATACGTTTTTATGTCCCATTTTTGTTACCATACTGACGGAGGGGATACTTTTATATATTTCCCATTTTTGTTACCATACTGTCGGAGTGGATATTTTTATATTTCCCATTTTTCCGTCTTCTAAACTGGCCCAATTTATTGTTGTCAGGCGCTTCCGGATGTTATTATCAAACTTATACTGACAGCATCAACCAACTATTTTGACAATATTGACCGAGATCAAAGTATACAGAAAGAACAGCTGCATAAATAAACAGAGTGAAGTTAAACCCCACCAAGATCGCCAACTAAACAATTACCCGGTGATGCAAAGTGCAAAACGTCACCATTCAGGTGTGAATCCCCCAGCTACATGAGCCAGAAACCCTGATCATCTGTTCATTTGTAAGATTATAATAGGGACGCCGACGTCTACAAAGTAACCTGCCGTCAGTGGGTAGGGCGTATCGATGAATATGAATGAATTCAGAAAGTATGGACAGGCACCATATGCTCCCTCGCATCTATCTCACTGCCGTATTTGATCATGTTCTTTCATTCACAGAGCCCTTTTATTTTCTTCATAGCTTTTCTCTGTTATAATAGTTAACAGAGCCGAAACCAACCAACAGCTCTATGAATGAACAGACAAAAGAACCAACTAACGCCATTTGCTAAATCGCATTCAGCGACCTGGTTGATAATTCAATTTTCTTCACTGAAATTATTGTTGTTGTTTTGTTTTGGGTACAAGGGACCCATTTATTTTCTTCATAGCTTCTCACTGTTATGATCACACTTAATACATCTGAACTCAACCAACAGCTCCATTGATCAACAGACAAAACAGTTGAGCAAAAATGTAAAGGACCTTTTCCACGCCTTTCAGGGGTCATGAGTATATAGGACTAGACGTATATTTTATAGACCAAACGGCACTTGGTGGGTGAAGTGGTCAGCATCACGCCAGCCGTCTTTACTTCCCATGACTGCACCTCGTACCCACTCAAGGCTGAGTCGACGTTGAAGCCAAAGTCATTTTTGATAAAAGTCCGGCATCCGTCAGGAACCGAACCCACGACCTTCATATCCGCATCGAGCGTCTAGCCACTAGACCACGGCGGCTGCCAGACACAACAAGGGCAGACGCCATTTGCTGTTTTACATCTCATCGACGTAGCTAATAACTGCCTTCGTCAAAATCATTTTGTTTTGGTGGGTAAACGGGACCCATTTAGTTTTGTCATAGCTCTTGCTGTTATTATCATACTTAATGCAACCGAAATCAACCAACAATTTCACGCCATTAGGTTTCTCGCATTTCGCTGATGAAGTTGATAATTTTCTACACACAAATCATTTTCTGTATGGGTACACACGACCCATTTATTTTCTTCATAGCTTTTTGCTCTTATCATATTTAATACAGCCGAAATCAACCAACCGCCCCATTGATGAACAGAGTACGGACAAACGCCATTTGCTGCCTCGAATCTCACTGGCGCAGCTGATTATTTTCTACACCAAATCATTTTTTGTTTGGGTACACGGGACCCATTTATTTCCTCGGTAGCTTCTGGCTGTTATTATCATACTTAATACAGCCGACATCAAGCAACGACATAGCTGCCATCGTCATCATTGTGGTGAAGACGCAGTAAAGCCATTAGCTGGTCCAGCGGTGAATACTGTGTTGTTTCCCCTTGTAGCTGTCTCCAACGCCCTTCCCAGGGAAGTTGGGTCATAAAATGCCTTCCGCTGGCGGACTACGGAATGGACTAACTACGTGAAACCTGACTCCGTTTCTCCTCCTCTCATTTCCTCTTCATTCATTCGCTGCCTCTGATTTCCCCCCGTCCGTTCCAGGGCTTCCATGTAGTTTTTCCATCCTTCAATCTCTCCACGGCAGACCCTGTGTGGAGGATCAATAAACGGAAGCCTGCGTTCTGTCTCCATATGATTTATGTTCACGGAGGGCGGCTGTTTTCTTCTCACAGCTGGCAACGGTTCACATTAATCACCAGGCCTGCAATCAGCACAGTTATCCACATCATTATAAGCGTTATCAGTGTCATCGTCTTTTTCTTCGTCATCGTCATCGTTGCCACCGTCATCGTTAGCAATAATCATCGCTGATCCCATATGCCGCTCCTCCGGTTGAAAGCGAGAATAATTTCAGTTTTTGGAACAGAACATCAACTTAAAAACTGAATATATCACAAATATGTTCCCACACCATCGCGTTGGTTTACAAGCAACTTCAAGTCCGTACATCATTAAAACAACACATGCATTCTCCGAATACTAATAAGCCCCAAGAGGAGGAAATCTGTATTTACAAAAAACTGAACGTCTTTGGTATGGTTGCGTGGTTTGATCAACGGATCAACATCATGGCACAAGGGTAAAAACCCATGAGTGCTTCCTTCTACTCCTAACTCAAGCCTTTCTTTTAGTTGCGTATCCTTTACAGGACGTTGCAGAACCAACCCTAACAGCCCCTGGCTGTTGTGTGGTTTGTCTTGGCAAATTTACGTCCAGTAGTTTGCCATTGCCTCTGGACGGTCGGCTTTCTTAATACCACTGTCGAAACCAACGCAAGGCGCATTGCCCGCAGCTGGGATCGAACCCGGCATCCCGGCATTACGAAGCGAAGCGTTCGCGTCGACTTAGCCATAGAGCCGACAACTCTAGCCTGGGTCCGAATAATCCGGAAGTGCACAAACTCCGTAGCACCGGCGAGGATTCTGAACTACGCCGGGTAGATTTTAAACTCCCAATTTTGCCTGGGCAGCGGCGTTAAGCTACCATTTTTGTTTTCCAAATGCCGCAGGATTTTTTTTTTTTTTTTACAAACGCAGCAACACACACGGGCGTCCGATCTTAGTACCAAGAGATTAGGAGATATTACTAGAAACTGATTTCGCCGGGACCAGCAGCACTCGAGGCGGACTGCAAGCCACGAAACCACTCAGCCCTCCGTTATCAATGAGTAACGCAACAACTATGATCCCAAACATTGATCCTGAAACCCGTGAGCCGTATCAGAAAGATAACGAAAATATGAAAAGCAGGAAAGAGCAGAGCGGTTGTGAGTCGAAACACAGATGGAAGAACGAAAAAAAACACCAATAATTAAAACAGAACAGAAATGGACACAACAAATTTCGATGAAGGAGCGGTGAACACTAATTCCTGCCGGGCTCAGCTCATAACTGTCTATATTAAATCATTATCTTCGGTAAGGCTGGGGATATTTTCTGTCGGGGAAAAATAAAATCCTCACCTGCACAGTCGGCAGCACTGTAAATCCTCAGGCCCAAAGACCCCCCCCCCCCCCCCCCCCAAAAAAAAAATGGTAAAATAATGGCAGTTTTTAGCAGTTTTTTGGCTTCTTTAGCACCTATTGGTAGCAAACAATGCACCGACAGCGAGCTGTGGAAGACCCTTTGCTTGTTAGTTTGGCTACAGAAATTACACATGATCTGAACCATTTGAAATCAAGCAAAGCTCCATCTTCATATTACACAGAATAAAAAAAAAAAAACTATGATAAACAAATTTACTTACCGCAGAACCACCACTGCTGATCACCTCTCTATACTGACGGTCAATTCAGACAGTTCTGGTTGTTCGTCCACTTCACGACTTCAAGTCTTATTCCAGAATGTGAATGTCTCGTGCATTTCCGTTTTACAGATCAACTAGTATGCAGACTACTGGTTCTTCGCATTCAAAGCAGATGCGCTCCGACTTCGGAGGAAACAAATCCCTAGTTGGTAATCTTTTACGACACGCTTGTCAGGGAGGCGGTGGGCCCCACAACCCACACGAGGAGATAATAGTACAGAGGTAAGAAGTATCAATCTTTCTGTGAACATGAAGAATGTCTGCCACAGATAATTGTGAACATAACGACTGGCTAAGCAGTGAATCATTCCAGTTTTCCACGACTGAGTCACCGTAGCAATGCCGGCCTCGCTTCCACACAATTTCACCAAGTTAACGGGCGAAAATGTCAGAGCTAATTAGTTCCAGAGTGTTGAAGAACATGAAAACTATAAACAAAATGAAAAACAAACCAAACATGTTAACACGCCCATATCTCATGCATTTAAGGCATAACTATGACGGGAAACGCCCCTGTTTGTAGAGAGTTGTGACACAGCTATTCTTTAAACATTTTCAATCCAAATCTCATGGCCAGTGTCTTAAAGAAAAATACAATAGGAGACTATTTCTGATGTTCCTGAAATTAATTTTTAAAATCCGTTTATTCAGAGAGCGAAATCTCCGTGTGTGTTCCGGTGCCCCATTGATGGGGGAATAGAACCACTGCTTCCATAGTAAGTATGTCGTAAGTGTCAACTAATTAGGAGTTGCCTTTAATGTGGGAGTCCATCTGTATGACAGGCAAGAAACCAGCATTTACTACGCAAATATGCCAGATCATTAAAACAATTGTGCATGCACAACTCAAGTTCTGGAACAAGACTTAAAGTCCAAAAGTGGACGAACAACCAGAACTTACCACCGGTTTTAGCCGGTTAACGTTAAGGAAAAGAAGTAAGTTAGTTAGTTAGTCGACATATTATCATCACCGCACATTGAGTCATTCAGTCCATAAGTGCTCAGATCACCTCTTCAGTATCCCCCCCCCCCACCCCCAGCGTGTGGTGGCCTATGACATCAGTTCTGTTGGTTTACTATTTTTCCTTGGGCGCCTGTGTAGCGCAGTTGTCTGGCTTCAACCCTCAGTGTTGCAGATTCACAATCATTACTTAATTCGTTTAGTCAAGCCGCCTCTCTGGGAGCATTCAGGTCATCGCCCTGTCCATTGCTCGTCCATTTCCTATGTGAACATCACTTGCAAGTCTATCAGCTCATTTATTGCCCTTTACACCATAATACCCCAGAACCAATATGAAAGTGATTTTGGTCAGCCTAGAACTATTCAGGGACTCCACCCATTGTCTTCGTATGCATCCCTTCTCGATTTTCTTGAGCATGTTCCTTGAGTCGCCGAGAAAGCATGCCGGGTGAAGTCTTTGTTTCTAGCCATAACCTCCATAGTCAAACTGCTTGTCGTCAAGGCGAAGGCAACGCAGTCTTGTTTGACAGTTCTCCCTTCGACCTGAACCGTAAATGCCCATGAGCTTCCGATCTTTCGACTGACAGACCCGTCTGTGTAGATAATCGCATCACCATCAGAACCATTCTCACATATCAAGGCCTCACTTCTGCTACTGGGTTTTAATGTCTGCATTCCCTGTTCAGCTTGATGCATACTTCAAAGGATGTATGACACTCTGGTGGTACAGGTACCCAGTTCTCCCCAAATTCTAAGTCCTCAAGCGTAAAAACCTCTTGTATAATATCCTGGGCCTGACCCATCCATGATTTTTATCTCTTTAATCTGCTAGCCTTTCCCTCCTGGTTTCACTGTGCAGTGGGTGTTGTGTCTAGGCACGCTGACTCGGAGGTAGGTGTGTACTTGACAAACCTCATTCTAGCTTCCATTGTTGGAAAACGTAGGAGGTACCGCCACTGCTCTGCATGCTGTATCTTTAGTGCACCCAGGTGCGCATGGTCTGGTTTTGTATCTTTTCCAGTCTCTCTAACTGAGTCTGGCTAAGAGTACAGATCGCCAGGGCATACTCAATCAATGAAAGGACCAGATCTTGGTATAACAGAAAGATGAGGCCAGGGTGTTTTATTTTGTTGGTTCGGGGGCCCGTCTGCTACACTTAAATACTACGGTTCGTTGTAAAAAGGCTATAGAGATCCATTCGAGGAGAAAATGACTGATACGTAGTTCTAGTAGCTGAAACATTAAAAAGTCCAAGAAGCAGAAGAAGAAGAAGAAGAAGAAGAAGAAGAAGAAGAAGAAGAAGAAGAAGAAGAAAAGAAGAAGAAGAAGAAGAAGAAGAAGTAGAAGAAGAAGAAGAAGAAGAAGAAGAAGAAGAAGAAGAAGAAGAAGAAGAAGAAGAAGAAGAAGAAGAAGAAGAAGAAGAAGAAGAAAAGAAGAAGAAGAAGAAGAAGAAGAAGAAGAAGAAGAAGAAGAAGAAGAAGAAGAAGAAGAAGAAGAAGAAGAAGAAGAAGAAGAAGAAGAAGAAGAAGAAAAGAAGAAGAAGAAGAAGACGGAGGATGAGGAGGAGGAGGGGAAGGAGAAGGAGAAGAAGCAGAAAAAGCTATGGAAAAAGTAAAAGGTCCGTGTGTGGTTGCCAGTCTGGCATTTGCGAAATACAGTACGCCAAGACTAGTTTAAACAGGGAAGTTTACTGCATGGTGTGGTCACAATCAGATCATGGATGGATGACTTATCTCCCCGAATATGTTCTGAGACGGGGAGATGATGGGCTGAAAGGTCTTTCAAAAGAACAAGATAATTGCGATGATAGGTCTTTTAAAAGAACAAAATGACAGTGACGACAGGTCTTTCAAAAAAAAAAAAAAAAGACGAAGGTGAAGAAATGAAGAAGATAATGATGATGACAGGTCTTTCAAAAAAAAAAAGAAGATGATGGTGATGACAGGTGTTTTAAAATAAGAAATACTGAAGATGATAGGTCTTTTATTCGGAAGGAGATAATGACGATAGGTCTTTAAGATAAAGAAAACGACGATAGGTCATTCAGAAGAAGATACTGACGATAGATCTTTCAAAAGAAGATATGACGATAGATCTTTCAGTATACGATAAGACGATGAATCTTTCAGAAGACGTTAGTGACAATTGGTCTTCCATTGGACGATATAACGAAAGATCTTTTAGAAGACGATAGTGAAGATTGGTTTTCCATAAGACGATATGACGAAAGATCTTGCAGAAAACGATAGTGACGATTGGTCTTCTAGAAGAAGAACATTGATCTGAAGGTTGAAAGTCCTAGGAAGTAAAGGCGGTCGGCGTGAGGTCGACCACATCAGCCACAGAGTGCAGACTTGTTTGAAAAATATAAGTCTCACCCATTTGCCCAATACGCCTACTAGCATGGTAACGGAGCCTTTAGTGTACTTCACTAACTAGACAAATACAGTTAAACTCCCAGCCGTGGAGAACAATGAACACAGAACAAGTTCAACCCAGCGCGGTACACCACAGCTGGGCCAATCTACTTGAGACAACCACTCGTCTTAATGGGGCAAAAACTCTGGTCTCTCTGCTTATTTCTCCAAGGGATTCCTTATCGGCTAACGGCAACGCTGCGCGGTGCCGTGTATACACGTGTCAAGCAGGGTAGAACAGCTCACGCTTATCTGCCCGTTTGTAGAGATAACGCTAAAGGGGAGGAAAGAACAGGGGTTACTCTATACATAGCGGGCACCAGTGTGTGTAAGGTGTTGGTGCTGGTGTATGATGACCTCAAGGACTTTCTCTCTTTGTGTCTTATTCTTTTCTCTCTCTCTCTCTCTCTCTCTCTCTCTCTCTCTCTCTCTCTCTCTCTCTCTCTCTCTATCTCTCTCTCTCTCTCTAATCTCTCTCGCCTTCCTTCTCTTTTTTCAAATTCTTTTCTAATTGTTTTACTGTCAGTAAGCTTCTCTCTCTCTCTCTCTCTCTCTCTCTCTCTCTCTCTCTCTCTCTCTCTCTCTCTCTCTCTCTCTCTCTCTCTCTCTCTCTCTCACACAATCTCTCTCTCTGTCTTATTCTTTTCTTTCGTGTCACCTTTTTCTGTTCTGTCTATCTGTCACTCACTCCTATATCCCTTCCCTAATCTCTTTCTTTCTCTCTTACATTTTCTCCATTTCATGATTTCTCCCCTTCCCCTCTTTCTCTCTCCTCTATCACTTCTCCTCTGCACTTTATGTTTCTCTCCTCTATTTAGCTGTCTTGCAAATGACGGCGGGATGTTGTGGCTGCTCGTCCACTTCTAGACTTTGATTTTGTTCCAGAACTTGAGTTTTGCGTGCACATCCGTTTACTGATCTGGCTGACTTGTATACAGTGTTGGTTCCTCGTTTCACAGACGTAGGCATTGCAATTTCGAAGGAGACTCCATTACTAGAGGCCTTTTACCTACATACTTGTCACGGAGACACTGGATCTACACCCCACCCCCCGCCCCCTCGCCCTTTTTTTTCACCCGAATGAGGCCTCGAACGGGAAAAATGTATCTAAATCACAAGGCTAATATGTCGAACCCAAAACATACATGAAGAAATAGAAGAAGAAGAAAAAGAAAGAAAGAAAGAAAGAAAGAAAGAAAGAAAGAAAGAAAGAAAGAAAGAAAGAAGAAGAAGAAGAAGAAGAAGAAGAAGCAGAAGAAGAAGAAGAAAGGTAGCAGGCATTAGGGATGCCTTTACTTCCCATGATATTTCCGGGTAAAATTCACAGGCTGAGTCGGCCTGGGAGCCTGATGTAGATTCGAACAAAAAGCCTTGTTGCCGGCAGCATCCGTCTATCCACGGGGATACCACCACTCTCCCCGAGGCTGGCTGAGAGTCAGGTAAACTATCGCTTTGTTGATGTTACCTCAAAGGTTAGGGGTCACCGGCAACGATACAGACATAGGTACAGCCCGTCCGATGATCCGTACAGCTTTATCAAGATTAGAACCCGCTTGTCAACAAACAAACCCACAGAGCATTATACAATAGTCGGCGTGATTATGCTCTTTCCTGCTCTGTATTATAAACAGACTGAAACGACACGGTCATGCAGCTGGGATCAAAATGGCGTGCGAGGAATTCGTTTGCAAGCTGGCAATAATGGAAGACGACAAGAGTACAGTCTGGGAAGAAAGCAGGTATCTGTGATCTCACTGCAGACTGATACCGGAGAGGCCTCAAATGTCGAGGATTTCAAGTTAACTGGGTAAGAAGTGCGAGGAACAGTTCCCTTTCTCTTAGCTTTATTCGTATCTCAACTTTAGGGGCAAACACGTCAAGTAAAGTAAAGAACCCTTATTTATTGCCAGAAGCTACTTCTGCTTCTGCTTCTTTTTCTTCTTCTTCTTTTCCTTTCTTTTTCTTTCTTTCTTCTTCTTCTTCTTCTTTTTCTTCTTCTTCTTTTTCTTCTTCTTCTTCTTCTTCTTCTTCTTCTTCTTCTTCTTCTTCTTCTTCTTCTTCTTCTTCATCTTCTTCTTCTTCTTCTTCTTCTTCTTCTTCTTCTTCTTCTTCTTCTTCTTCTTCTTCGCGTTCCCTGACTGTTAACTCCGGAGAAAAGTCCTGGTTATTTGTCTACCTCTGGACTTGAGTCTTGTTCCATGAACTTGAACGTTGCGTGCACATCCGTTTAACAGATCTTACTTAACTGTATGCTGATTGTTGGTTTCTTGCCTCTAAGACAAACGTATTGCTACTTCAGAACAGAATGGGAAAAGCAACAAGTGCATATTTTTCAAACGAAGAACATCTTATACAATAAATTCCTGCCATGGAAGGTTAGAAAAAATATTTCTCGCAGACTCTTTATTAGCTGATATAAAACCTTGCATGAGAGGCAAGGAACCAACAATCCGCATATTTATAAGTCAGATCTGTAAAACGGATGTGTATGCAACACTTGGGTTCTGGAACAAGACTAACGTCTAGAGGTGGATGAAAAAACTGAACTTTCTACCGGAATTTACACATGGTGAACGCGAAGAAGAAGAAGAAGAAGAAGAAGAAGAAGAAGAAGAAGAAGAAGAAGAAGAAGAAGAAGAAGAAGAAGAAGAAGAAGAAGAAGAAGAAGAAAAAGAAGAAGAAGAAGAAGAATGATTAAAAAGGTACCCAAAATATGATAGCCTTGGCAAGACAAAGGCAACTTTTAAAAACCACAACAAAATGAGGAACTAAAAATTATACAGTGCTAAAACCTAGTTACGTATTTTCAATTCTAACGTTATTTCAGGTTTAACGTATGCAAGTGAAAGTTTGAGAACCACTAAAGACACGGAACGAACCTTGACTGCAGTCGAAAACAAACACCTAAGGAAAATGCTAAACACTAAATGGGGTGAATCCAAGAAAGGCTAAGACATGAGAGGCAACTGCTAGAATCAACAAGTTTAAGTCAAATAATATGGCAAGATACTGAAATCATCTTGGGGAGAATCCAGACAAAAATCACTAAACAAGCCTTTAAATGGAGAAACAAATGGAGCAATATCCAAAAGAAAGCCTAAAGCGAATGTTGACGAGAGGCCGAAGCTGCAGGACTGGATTTCTTTCACGATATTAACACAAATACTCTGGATAAAACATAATCACAAACTATCAGCCCTAATGGCACATCTGGAGGACAATAATGATTGTGGGTTGTTTTTTTTTTTTTACTGTGATAAATCTTTCATGTGATTTTACACGGCAAACTATACCAGAGACAAATCCACAAAGGCGGTAACCACAGAATGCAGACGTGGACTTACCTTCGTGTATCTCTGAGCGTATGATCCCGTGAGCAAAGAATGAAAGATGATAATGGTCTCATCCAAATCCCAGACAAACACTCGCTCCAGGTCAGACTCCGGGCCGGGGGACGGCTGGGTTCTACTCCTTCCCCTCGATCGGGACACTCGTCCTTAAACAACAACAATTAGGAAATTAAAAACAAAATGAATCTACGAACACAATCTGTTTCTAATGGTTACAGGTTAATGCAAGTTTAAAGTAAGGTAAGCATTGCACTTGGAAACAAACATGGCGACAGCTCCCAGATCGACATGGGTACCAGGAAGTGCTGTAGGAAATAAAGGCGGCCAGTGTGATGTTCACCATATCACTCGTATTTGGTCTTTACAAATATGAGTAAACCTCATATACCAGTGCGCCATTGGTGTGTAAACAGACTGTTACTTTCTTCATCGAGTGCTGTGTGGGACCTAGTCACCTGATGGGCCGAGGACTAAACCGTATCCTTTACTTTTTGCATTTCCCTCATAAGCTTGTTACTATCTTTAAAGACAAAGTAAAGTAAAGTAAAGGACCCTTTTTTACGCCTTAAGTGTATTGGGCATATAGGGCTACACCTACATTTTATAGATCAATCACATTCGGTAGATGATATCAGCATCACGCCGGTCGCCTTTACTTCTCAGGACTGCACCTGGTACCTACTTAAGACTGAATCGACGGCTAATGTAATTTTTAAAAAATAAAGCTCGGCTCCGTCAGAAACTCGGTTTCTCGCAAGCGCTCCCGCCTCGTACACTTTCCTACCCAGGGTGTCTCTCATGCACGTGCCCAGCTCCGTGCTGGTCGGTCCCTGCCCCTCTTTGCTGGTACCATGCCCTCTACTACTATTTGTTTTTACAATCCGCCGTGTTGCTTGATATGGCCACAATATTTCAGCTTCTGAGACAAGATGCAGTTTACTAGCCCATCTTCCATCACGTTCAGATCTTTTAGGATGTCAGTGTTTCTCCCCACCCCCTTCCACACTCCCCCGGTTCTATGGTATTCTGATAATCTTTCTATATCCCTTAAGTCCAAAAGCTCTTATTTTCTTCCTTAATGACTGCGAGATAGTCCACGGCTCACATCCGTGTGTTACTACAGGGAAGATGCACGCTCTAAAAACTCTGACTTTGATCTCCTTGCTGGTGCTTAACCATCGATTATTATTCAACATAATACGCCTGGGTGTTTTCAGTATTCGATTTTATCTTTACA
The DNA here is from genome assembly GCA_905116865.2 of Candidula unifasciata. Lineage (NCBI taxonomy): Eukaryota > Metazoa > Mollusca > Gastropoda > Stylommatophora > Geomitridae > Candidula > Candidula unifasciata. The sequence continues at coordinate 62,800 of CAJHNH020000798.1, read as the reverse complement.
GTACGTTTGGATATCTTCAGTAGCCAAATATATCCTTACAATGCGTCTGGATGTCTTCAGTATTCGACTTTAGCTTTACAAGGAGTGCTGAGATTTGCAATAATCTACTTTATATTTTCAAGGCGATTAGATGTCTTCGATGGTCGACCTGATGATCATCGCGAGACCTTTGAATGTCTTCAACTGATGGCTTGTTATTTGTTTTTACTTCCCCTAAGGTGGTTAGGCAGGCAGAAATAATCATTTTCAATAATACAATTTCCACAACTAAAACTCCCCGTGTGGGTTCCGTGACCCCATTGTGGTAAAAACAAGAATAGACTGCCTAAAAGCATGTCGTAAGAGTCGACTAAATGAGAGCTTCCTTCGATGTCGGAGTACATCCGCTGGAGAGGCAAGGAATCAACAGTCTGCATGCAATACGCAGTTTCTGGAACAGGACTAGAGTCCAGTAGTGAACGAACAACCATAACTTCCCGCCGTAGTTTAAAGCCGGTGATCGCGAAGAAGAAGAAGCAGGTAAAAACGTCAAATGCAGCAGCCAGGAGTGATTTCTAATTATGTGAAACTGCCAGCTAGTTGACATTGCCGTCTGTAGTTTAAACCCCAGAAATATTCTGCTGAAAAAAGGAACACCCAAAAAATGTTGCCTGCGCTCACCGTTTCCACGAGTTGCCAAAAAGTCAGAAATGCCAATTAATTTCAGTGCATTTTTTCCCCCGCCGTTGTCGTTGTAACGGGTTTTCTTTTACGTTTTCGTATTTTCCCCCTGAAGATGTAAATCGTGAGGATTTTCACCAGCTTCTTCGTCACCTGCAAACGTCACGGTCCTTCTGCTGAATGTGATGTATTATGAACAGCTGGCAGCAACAGACCTACCAAGCGGATGATGTCTTGATCCGCTAGCGCAGCAGAAACTTGCAGGCGAGAAGCTATACAAGGGCGATGTCTGCTACATTATCAGCAACGATAGCATTAGGGGAATCGTGCCTTAACTGAAAATCCTATTACCACCGGCTCTTGGTTGTCTTCAACGGTGGATCGAGGAAGGGGTTTCTACCAGCTAGGACTGCCAACATTTGGATAGCCTTTGTTTCCAAAACAAAGACGCACCTTGTACTTCTTTCTCTTCACTTCACCGCACCCCCCCCCCCCCCCCAATCCTTGCCTTTCTATTCTTGACGGGGGTGCACCAGAGATAGTCATGTACAAGAGAGATCAATGTGTTGTACTTCGAATTCTTTCATGTCAAATTTACTCTCGAGAAAGATTACATCTGAAGCAGCATCTGTCCAGCAGAATCTTTTTTAAAGACATTTAATCTCAGACACCACCTGTCCACGAGCCATCATCATCATCCCGTAACGCGGCGTGTCGTTGGGTCATCATGTGCTGTTGACTGACAGATCGTATTCCTCCATCTCTGTCGGCCATGCGATGGACTTCGTGGTTGTATGCCTACGGCCTGTTCAGTCAGTCAGGTTCTTTATCCAGTTCTTTCTTGGTCTGTCTCTCCTCCTCTTTACCTCTACTAAGTCCTGTAGTATTGTTAGATCTTATAACATGTCCATACCATTACTTTTCCCGCCTTTTCACTGTAGTTAAAAGAGGTTCACAGTTGCCGATAAATCACAGTTGCCCGCAAATAGGTTTTCTTCACTGTATTTAAAAGTGTTTCATCGTTGCCAATAAATTCCAGCTGCTCGTGGATAGTTTTTCTTTATTGTAGTTAAAACCGGCTCATAGTTGCAAATAAATCACAGCTGCCCTCGAACAGGTTTTCTTCACTGTAGTTAAAAGAGGTTCACAGTTTTTTTTTTCTAAAGACAAATACCATCTCAGTCACAATATATCTGCTAGTAGTTTCCTTTCTATAGACAGATGCCATCTCAGTCCCAACATATCCGCGAGTAGTTTCCTTTCTATAGACAGATGCCATCTCAGTCACAATATATCCGCTAGTAGTTTTCTTTCTATAGACAGATGACCTCTCTGGTATTTCTCTATGCCGATTCCATCAAACATGGAAGGCATCTGCCTTCGAGCAGGTTTTCTTTCTCCAGATAGATTCTATCTCAGTCACCATCTATCTGCTGGTAGTTTACCAACTCTAGGTAGATTTAAACTCAGGCACTGTCTGCCCATGGGTAGGTTTACTTCCTGCAGACTGCATCTCTGCACCATATGCTTGTCAGCAATTTTACTTTCTCTGTCTAGATTCTTTCTACCCGAGGAAGGTTTTCTTTCCTAGATACCCGACCAGGGCATCGGGTTTATGGCAAACTACCAACTGTGTTAAGAAGAAAAGAAACACTGACATTCTGCAAGAAGGCAAGGAAGATTGGCTAGTAAACAGCAACTTGTCTCGGAAACTGAAATATTGTTGCAATATATGAAGTGCCACGGCGATATGAAAAAACAATTATAAAAAAAAAAAAAAAACATACAAGTAGGCGTGGTGCCAGGAAGGAAGGGCAGGGGCCGAACAATTACAAGCCATTTTTTTTTTTTTTTAAAATAAAAAGGCGGGAAGAGGCGTATTGCAATATACTCAGGGGGGTGGGGGGGGGGGCGTAGGTGTTTTGTGATATACTCGAGCAGGGGAGGGGGGGGGATCTTGCCATATACTCAAGGGTGTGTGGGGGTCTTGCCATATACACAAAGGGAATGTGGGTTTATGCCATGTACTCGGGGAGGGGTGACCTAAAAAAGGTTGGAGGCCACTGCCATAGAGCCATATTTTGAACTACAGGAACAGTTGGAAGTTTGGAACAACGGATCAACATCATGGCACACACGGGTAGTAACCCATAAGTGCTCCGTTCTTCTTCTAACTCAAGTCCAAAGAAGCTCAGCACAGTGCACGGGCTCTATAACACCGGTGAGGTCCTGAAATACTTTGGATACATTTGTAACTTAACATTCTGCCCGGGCAGCGCCGTTAGGCTATTATTTTAGATATCCAACTGCCAAGGGATTTTTTACGTGAGCAACAATGCACACAGGCGCCAGATCTCACTACCCAGAGACCAAGGGGAATTACTAGAAGTCCAAGTAAAAAATAAATATCCCAGCCCTTATCGGGGATTGAAACCGGAACCTCTAGCACTCGAGGCGGACACCATGCCTCGAGACCACACAGCCCCTAACCCCCCCCCCCCCCCCACACACACACACACAGGAACAGCTGGTTATTAAGAGTTCCAAGAGCCTTGACGCTAGCTGACGTATTGTGAATAATACACCCATTTTGTTCACCTTAAGCAAGTGTTCGACTTAAGCGAGTACATGTTAACGAGACTTCACTGTAGCTAGTCACACGTCAAAAGTGCCCTCGCTCAGTTTTATTTTCGAATAGTATACACTACTCAAATTCCCACGCCAACAGCTCGGCCGACCAGGCATCAGTTCGTGATTGAAGTAAAATCCCCGCTTAACTTAGGATTTAAACACAGCTCGCAGAGTTGGCAGGTCAATTAACTAGCGCTGCGCTACAATAATTAATGCAGGGCGGGTTGCCATGTCTAACATAAGAAGTAGATTACCAAAGCTCTGCTGCTTGTTGGCAGAGCGTCTTCCATGGAGATTTATGTCAAAAACAATCACTGGCTGCAGGCGTCTGAATGCGCGTTTTTGAAATCTAATTGAAAAGCATGCACGGACTGCTCAACACACACACATACACACGCGCGCGCTTTTACACACACACACACACACACACACACACACAAACACACACGCAGGCACACACACACACACTGAGTGTGGATGTGTTACATTCATCATTATCGTGTGCTCTGCCGATAATCATGGGTGGTCATGATGACTAAAATCACGGATCAGATCTGTGATCTTGTCTTGCCCAATCCTTGACATCCAGGTAGCTACCTCTGCCCCCCCCCCCCTCCCCGCCCTTTCCCTCTGGGGGCCCGATTTATTCCTCACGAATCTCCAAAGTTGTGACCAAGTTCTCATTCACTTTCCTTCCTATAACAAGTCCACACATACATCCAGTTTTAACATATGACTGTAAGTCCTGGACAATCGGTAGGCAGGCCAAACAATTTCTTGAGGCCTCAGAGATGTGGTTTTACAGAACAATGCTTAAAATACCCTGGACAGCCACACAAAAAGCAACCAAGAGGTTTTGATAGAGGCGGAAGCCCGAAGACAACTACTCACAGACATCAGAAGGAGACAGTAATAATTTTTCTGCCATGTTCTAGGATGAGGCTAACTTTATGCTACCAGTGTTAAATTTGAAGCTTTATTTAAACTAATTACCGCAAAAGAGTAAGAGAGCGGATGCCTTATAAGAGCCGAGGGAAAAGGCATAAAAGATAAAATTACACATGAAAAAATGAGAAGATGAAGTCTGAAAGCGGTCATGCGGTTCATAAAAGAGCAACAGATGGGATGTTTTGGTTATTTGAGGAGAATTCCCTGGTACCAACTGCAATAGAGAGCCACACTGTAGAAATATAATGTAGATGAGAAAAGGCTTCACGTGTGAAATAACAGGTCTTCTGCTACGTCTACTAACACTACTTGTGATACTAGGACTACTAATTATAATACAAAAAAATCATAATTTTAAAGTGACGCGGGAGAGGGGTGGCTGCTCCAGCAACAAGTTAGCAGCAGCAAAATAAGAATAAGGAGGAGGAAGAAGAAAAAGGAGGAGGAGAAGAAGAAAAAGAAGAAGAAGGCAAATGCGTAGAAGAAGAAGAAAAAGAAGAAGAAGAAGAAGAAGAAGAAGAAGAAGAAGAAGAAGAAGAAGAAGAAGAAGAAGAAGAAGAAGAAGGAGGAGGAGGAGGAGGAATTACTACTAAGAATAATAAAAACAAATAAGAAAGAAGTAGGATGCAGAGGAATAATAATAGTAATAATAATGATGATGATGATGATGACAAGAAAAAGAAGAAGAAGAAAGCAAGTAAGAAAGACAAGCATAATACCACAAGCACATTCTTACCGTTTTCTTTAAGCGAGGGAGAGGGACTAGCCATGTTGTTGTAGCTGGCATCTGGAGCTGAGAATACAAGTATGATTTAGGCACAGACAAGCACAGTCAGGTGAATATATACGGATGATATGAGAGTCAGTGACAGGGACAAATAGAGTAAACAGTAAACTTAGTGACAGTGAGAGAGAGAGAGAGAGAGAGAGAGAGAGAGAGAGAGAGAGAGAGAGAGAGAGAGAGAGAGAGAGGGGGGGGGGGGGGGGGAGAGAGAGAGATAGAGAGAGAGAGAGAGAGAGAGAGAGAGAGAGAGAGCTACCGATAGACATTCACACTTACCCAGGGCCAGTCGATATAGTGAGAAACAGTATTAAACAACTGACGTAGTTTAACCATTAGTGCTAAAGTAGATCTGTTTAAATCTATTCTGTTTACTCCACCTGAAGTAAGCAAGCAAACACAAGACACTTTCTACGGCAGTGGCGCAGTGGGTGTAGGACGCCAGAGTCATAATTTCATAGACCTTCGGTTCTATGCTCCAAGCTTTATCTCATGTGGGTAGGCTCTGTCGAGTTCAGCTTGCAAAAGCTTCAGGGATCTCTTGATGAAAATGGCCACAACACAAAATTCACACTCAAGAGAATTCCAGTCTTTCACACAACCAGCCTTCTATACAGTCATATTTTCATCCAACTATAGCTTCCACACAGCCTGGCTTCCGTGCAATATGGCCTCCACACAACCGGGCTTTCACACAAACATGGCATCCTTACACAAGCAGGTATTCGCAACAGAGCTGGGCTTCCGTGCAACATGGCCTCCACACAACCCAGGCTCTCCGCAACACAGCCTCTACAAAACCAGGCTTCTACACAACCAAGCTTCTACATAATCCGGCCTCCCCACAACTTAGCCTCTACACAACCAAGCTTCTACACAACCCGGCCTCCGCACAACCAAGCTTCCATACAACCCGGACTCCCCACAACCAGGCGTCCACACAACCCACATTCTACACAACCCGACCTTCACACAACCAAGCTTCCATAAAACCAGGACTCCCCACAACCAGGCGCTCACACAACCCACATAACCAGGCCTCCATACAACCAGGCCTTAATTCACCCAGGCCTTCACACAATCACTGCTGGTAACCATAACAGCATAACTTCTGCTGTCGCCCCTGCTCACCTGCAACTGTGGACGCTGTTGTCGGTGTTGGTGCATCGATGAGTTGGTAAGTCTGTGTTGAAGGCACTGTGGTAGTGGGGGTCACGGCAGAGCTGGCCGACAGGTATGGATACTGTGAATAGTAGTCGGTAGCAGGGCCGCCATAGTTGTAGAAACTGTTGTCCTGGGAAATACAATTAATATGCAAACGTCTAAATTCCCATGCACTTCCAAAAGAACTGCGTCACATGTAGCTGCCTACCCCCCCCCCCCCCAACCCCCGACCACACACACACAACCAAACAGGTCTCTTACGCAAGTAAATTAGAGAGATATGGGCGCTTAATACGAGGAGTATAAGATTGAGCTGTATGAGATGGCAAAAAGCATAACAGAATGGCGTGAGACGGTTGATGGCCTATGCTCCAACGAGGGGTGGAGATTACAACATATATTTGACTGATTTTATGACAGTTTGCTACAATATCTCAGCGCCAGTTGTTGAGCACGCTGCACTAGCTATCTTCCTTAAAAACGTTTACAGTCGAAGCCCTGATAGTTCTGATACAGAGAACAAGGAAACAGCAGAAGGGCGTGCTCTCATATCAGATTCAAAGCAATGCCTAAGAAAATTACAGTGAGCCAAACATGCTTTTCTTCAACTCAGATTTCACACAGGCTTCACTGGCAACCCCTTCCACAAGTAAAAACAGGCATGGGTGTGGAGAAACAAGAGCTCTCGTCTGAGCTCATATGAGAAATGACTTCAACTTCGCTGAAGTGCTGAAAGTGCAATGAATAAACAAGCAACAATGGACAACCCAAAGTGTGATTGTTACAAGGCTGTGATGTAAAATATCCCAGAGAAATCTTCTGCGAAGAACGTTAACGACAGTGGAGACAGCATTTGGATTGGATACAATTCATGATATGGAAAGATTGAACAGGACAGTAAATGGAGGAATGGTATGGTAGCCTTTGTAAATATGCAGAGCACAAGGTGAGGATGTCGACCATCGTGTAAAGTAAGTAAAGAACCCACATAAGGCCAACAGAACATGCAGCTTGTGAGATTAGATTTCATTCATTCATTCATTCATTCATTCATTCATTCATTCATTCATTCATTCATTCATTCACTCATTATCCTGTTATGTCACATAGGGATGGCAGTCTTTTCCTCCATCCTTTTCTATAATATACATTAGGTTCAATATCATGGATGGAATCCACTTCAGCAGCTTTGGCCTCTCTCATCAACTTTCGTCTTAGGATTTCTTTTGGGCGTCCTCGCCTCCCTAATGCCTATATTTCCCATTTTAATGCTGTAAGGTAATTCTATGTTCGTTTCTTCTCAGGAGTCCTATGTATGTCCTATGTAGCACTCACTTTCTTCTGTCTTATAACTGCTTGCTCAGACATTTAAAGTGTATTTTTTTTTTTTTTACTCCTTTTAAATGCATCCAATTTCATTTTTCTCAGACATGTGTTCTTGGATGCATTTAACTTTCGTTTCATGTCTTTAGTGGTAAGCTTAGATTTACATTTGTATCTACGAGATAAAGCTGCTGCACTTGATTCTGTCCATGATACTGAACCGCACAGGATATAACAGAATGGTGGAACAGACTACAAGCCATATGTGACATAGGAGCCGGACTTTTTTCAAAAATGACCTTCGCTTCCAGGTCGACCCAGCCTTGAGTGGGTACCAGGTGCAGTCCCGGGAAAGTGAAGGCGTCCGGCGTGATACTGACCACATCACCCATCTTGTGCCGATTGGTCTATAAAAATATAGGTCTAGCCCTATATGCTCTATACGCCCTAAGGCGTGGAAAAGGGTCCTCTACTTTTTTACTTACATATGTGACATAATAGCACAACATGATTATATATATATATATATATATATATATATATATATATATATATATATATATATATATATATATATATATATATATATATATATATGTAGTAACAGTGTTATACTTACGTATCCGGCTACAGGGTTTGCAGCTCCGTAAGAAAGACTTCCTGGAGTACCTGGTGTCGAGAATCACAATCATCGTTGAAAACAATACATCAATGTTCAGACAGATCAGACTTGGTTAAAGCATTTCATGTTCAGGATATGGCAGGTTCAGGATCTCGTGTTGTCTTGTACAGTGCGCGTCTATCTTGTCTTGTCTTACACACTACGTGTCTATATTGTCTTGTCTTACACACTACGAGTCTCTTGTCTTACACACAACGAGTCTATTTTGTCTTGTCTTACACACTACGAGTCTATCTTGTCTTGTCTTACACACTACAAGTCTATCTTGTCTTGTCTTACACACTACGAGTCTATCTTGTCTTGTCTTACACACTACGAGTCTATCTTGTCTTGTCTTACACACTACGAGTCTATCTTGTCTTGTCTTACACACTACGAGTCTATCTTGTCTTGTCTTACACTACATGTAACTTGTCTTGTCTCACACACTACGAGTCTATCTTGTCTTGTCTTGTCTTACACACTACAAGTCTATCTTGTCTTGTCTTACACACTACGAGTCTATCTTGTCTTGTCTTACACACTACATGTATCTTGTCTTGTCTTACACACTACGAGTCTAACTTGTCTTGTCTCACACACTACAAGTCTATCTTGTCTTGTCTTGTACACTACAAGTCTATCTTGTCTTGTCTTGTACACTACAAGTCTATCTTGTCTTGTCTTGTACACTAAGAGTCTATCTTGTCTTGTCTTACACACTACGTGTCTATCTTGTCTTGTCTTACACATAACGAGTCTATCTTGTATTGTCTTACACACTACAAGTCTATCTTGTCTTGTGTTAGACACTACGAGTCTATCTTGTCTTGTCTTACACACTACGAGTCTATCTTGTCTTCTCTTACACACTATGAGTCTGTCTTGTCTTGTCTTACACACTACGAGTCTATCTTGTCTTGTCTTACACACTACAAGTCTATCTTGTCTTGTCTTACACACTACGAGTCTATCTTGTATTGTCTTACACACTACGAGTCTATCTTGTCTTGTCTTACACACTATGAGTCTATCTTGTCTTGTCATACACACTACGAGTCTATTTTGTCTTGTCTTGTCTTACACACTACGAGTGTATCTTGTCTTGTCTTGCACACTACGAGTGTATCTTGTCTTGTCTTACAAACTATGAGTCTATCTTGTCTTGTCTTACACACTACGAGTCTATCTTATCTTGCCTATTACAATACGAGTCTATTTTGTCTTGTCTTACACACTACGAGGCTATCTTGTCTTGTCTTACACACTACGAGTCTATCTTGTCTTGTCTTACACACTACAAGTCTATCTTGTCTTGTCTTACACACTACGAGTCTATCTTGTCTTGTCTTACACATTACGAGTCTATCTTGTCTTGTCTTACACACTACGAGTCTATCTTGTCTTGTCTTACACACTACGAGTCTATCTTGTCTTGTCTTGTCTTACACTACATGTAACTTGTCTTGTCTCACACACTACGAGTCTATCTTGTCTTGTCTTGTCTTACACACTACAAGTCTATCTTGTCTTGTCTTACACACTACGAGTCTATCTTGTCTTGTCTTACACACTACATGTATCTTGTCTTGTCTTACACACTACGAGTCTAACTTGTCTTGTCTCACACACTACAAGTCTATCTTGTCTTGTCTTGTACACTACAAGTCTATCTTGTCTTGTCTTGTACACTACAAGTCTATCTTGTCTTGTCTTATACACTAAGAGTCTATCTTGTCTTGTCTTACACACTACGTGTCTATCTTGTCTTGTCTTACACATAACGAGTCTATCTTGTATTGTCTTACACACTATCAGTCTATCTTGTCTTGTGTTAGACACTACGAGTCTATCTTGTCTTGTCTTACACACTACGAGTCTATCTTGTCTTCTCTTACACACTATGAGTCTGTCTTGTCTTGTCTTACACACTACGAGTCTATCTTGTCTTGTCTTACACACTACAAGTCTATCTTGTCTTGTCTTACACACTACGAGTCTATCTTGTATTGTCTTACACACTACGAGTCTATCTTGTCTTGTCTTACACACTAGGAGTCTATCTTGTCTTGTCATACACACTACGAGTCTATTTTGTCTTGTCTTGTCTTACACACTACGAGTGTATCTTGTCTTGTCTTGCACACTACGAGTGTATCTTGTCTTGTCTTACAAACTATGAGTCTATCTTGTCTTGTCTTACACACTACGAGTCTATCTTGTCTATTACACTACGAGTCTATTTTGTCTTGTCTTACACACTACGAGGCTATCTTGTCTTGTCTTACACACTACGAGTCTATCTTGTCTTGTCTTGTCTTACACACTACGAGTCTATCTTGTCTTACACACTACGAGTCTATCTTGTGTTGTCTTAGACACTATGAGTCTATCTTGTGTTGTCTTACGCACTACGAGTCTATCTTGTCTTGTCTTACACACTACGAGTCTATCTTGTCTTGTCTTACACACTACGAGTCTATCTTGTCTTGTCTTACACACTACGAGTCTATCTTGTCTTACACACTACGAGTCTATCTTGTGTTGTCTTAGACACTATGAGTCTATCTTGTGTTGTCTTACACACTACGAGTCTATCTTGTCTTGTCTTACACACTACGAGTCTATCTTGTCTTATCTTACACTCTACGAGTCTATCTTGTCTTGTCTTACACACTACAAGTCTATCTTGTCTTGTCTTACACTCTACGAGTCTATCTTGTCTTGTCTTACACACTACGAGTCTATCTTGTCTTGTCTTACACACTACGAGTCTATCTTGTCTTCTCTTACACACTATGAGTCTGTCTTGTCTTGTCTTACACACTACGAGTCTATCTTGTCTTGTCTTACACACTACAAGTCTATCTTGTCTTGTCTTACACACTACGAGTCTATCTTGTATTGTCTTACACACTACGAGTCTATCTTGTCTTGTCTTACACACTATGAGTCTATCTTGTCTTGTCATACACACTACGAGTCTATTTTGTCTTGTCTTGTCTTACACACTACGAGTGTATCTTGTCTTGTCTTGCACACTACGAGTGTATCTTGTCTTGTCTTACAAACTATGAGTCTATCTTGTCTTGTCTTACACACTACGAGTCTATCTTATCTTGTCTATTACACTACGAGTCTATTTTGTCTTGTCTTACACACTACGAGGCTATCTTGTCTTGTCTTACACACTACGAGTCTATCTTGTCTTGTCTTACACACTACAAGTCTATCTTGTCTTGTCTTACACACTACGAGTCTATCTTGTCTTGTCTTACACACTACGAGTCTATCTTGTCTTGTCTTACACACTACGAGTCTATCTTGTCTTGTCTTACACACTACGAGTCTATCTTGTCTTGTCTTGTCTTACACTACATGTAACTTGTCTTGTCTCACACACTACGAGTCTATCTTGTCTTGTCTTGTCTTACACACTACAAGTCTATCTTGTCTTGTCTTACACACTACGAGTCTATCTTGTCTTGTCTTACACACTACATGTATCTTGTCTTGTCTTACACACTACGAGTCTAACTTGTCTTGTCTCACACACTACAAGTCTATCTTGTCTTGTCTTGTACACTACAAGTCTATCTTGTCTTGTCTTGTACACTACAAGTCTATCTTGTCTTGTCTTATACACTAAGAGTCTATCTTGTCTTGTCTTACACACTACGTGTCTATCTTGTCTTGTCTTACACATAACGAGTCTATCTTGTATTGTCTTACACACTATCAGTCTATCTTGTCTTGTGTTAGACACTACGAGTCTATCTTGTCTTGTCTTACACACTACGAGTCTATCTTGTCTTCTCTTACACACTATGAGTCTGTCTTGTCTTGTCTTACACACTACGAGTCTATCTTGTCTTGTCTTACACACTACAAGTCTATCTTGTCTTGTCTTACACACTACGAGTCTATCTTGTATTGTCTTACACACACTACGAGTCTATCTTGTCTTGTCTTACACACTATGAGTCTATCTTGTCTTGTCATACACACTACGAGTCTATTTTGTCTTGTCTTGTCTTACACACTACGAGTGTATCTTGTCTTGTCTTGCACACTACGAGTGTATCTTGTCTTGTCTTACAAACTATGAGTCTATCTTGTCTTGTCTTACACACTACGAGTCTATCTTATCTTGTCTATTACACTACGAGTCTATTTTGTCTTGTCTTACACACTACGAGGCTATCTTGTCTTGTCTTACACACACTACGAGTCTATCTTGTCTTGTCTTGTCTTACACACTACGAGTCTATCTTGTCTTACACACTACGAGTCTATCTTGTGTTGTCTTAGACACTATGAGTCTATCTTGTGTTGTCTTACGCACTACGAGTCTATCTTGTCTTGTCTTACACACTACGAGTCTATCTTGTCTTGTCTTACACACTACGAGTCTATCTTGTATTGTCTTACACACTACGAGTCTATCTTGTCTTACACACTACGAGTCTATCTTGTGTTGTCTTAGACACTATGAGTCTATCTTGTGTTGTCTTACACACTACGAGTCTATCTTGTCTTGTCTTACACACTACGAGTCTATCTTGTCTTATCTTACACTCTACGAGTCTATCTTGTCTTGTCTTACACACTACAAGTCTATCTTGTCTTGTCTTACACTCTACGAGTCTATCTTGTCTTGTCTTACACACTACGAGTCTATCTTGTCTTGTCTTACACACTACATGTATCTTGTCTTGTCTTACACACTACGAGTCTAACTTGTCTTGTCTCACACACTACAAGTCTATCTTGTCTTGTCTTGTACACTACAAGTCTATCTTGTCTTGTCTTGTACACTACAAGTCTATCTTGTCTTGTCTTATACACTAAGAGTCTATCTTGTCTTGTCTTACACACTACGTGTCTATCTTTCTTGTCTTACACATAACGAGTCTATCTTGTATTGTCTTACACACTATCAGTCTATCTTGTCTTGTGTTAGACACTACGAGTCTATCTTGTCTTGTCTTACACACTACGAGTCTATCTTGTCTTCTCTTACACACTATGAGTCTGTCTTGTCTTGTCTTACACACTACGAGTCTATCTTGTCTTGTCTTACACACTACAAGTCTATCTTGTCTTGTCTTACACACTACGAGTCTATCTTGTATTGTCTTACACACTACGAGTCTATCTTGTCTTGTCTTACACACTATGAGTCTATCTTGTCTTGTCATACACACTACGAGTCTATTTTGTCTTGTCTTGTCTTACACACTACGAGTGTATCTTGTCTTGTCTTGCACACTACGAGTGTATCTTGTCTTGTCTTACAAACTATGAGTCTATCTTGTCTTGTCTTACACACTACGAGTCTATCTTATCTTGTCTATTACACTACGAGTCTATTTTGTCTTGTCTTACACACTACGAGGCTATCTTGTCTTGTCTTACACACTACGAGTCTATCTTGTCTTGTCTTGTCTTACACACTACGAGTCTATCTTGTCTTACACACTACGAGTCTATCTTGTGTTGTCTTAGACACTATGAGTCTATCTTGTGTTGTCTTACGCACTACGAGTCTATCTTGTCTTGTCTTACACACTACGAGTCTATCTTGTCTTGTCTTACACACTACGAGTCTATCTTGTCTTGTCTTACACACTACGAGTCTATCTTGTCTTACACACTACGAGTCTATCTTGTGTTGTCTTAGACACTATGAGTCTATCTTGTGTTGTCTTACACACTACGAGTCTATCTTGTCTTGTCTTACACACTACGAGTCTATCTTGTCTTATCTTACACTCTACGAGTCTATCTTGTCTTGTCTTACACACTACAAGTCTATCTTGTCTTGTCTTACACTCTACGAGTCTATCTTGTCTTGTCTTACACACTATGAGTTTATCTTGTCTTGTCATACACACACTACGAGTCTATCTTGTCTTGTCTTGTACACTATGAGTCTTTCTTGTCGTGTCTTATCTTACACACTACGAGTCTATCTTGTATTGTCTTACACACTCCAAGTCGATCTTGTCGTCTTACACACTATGAGTCTATCTTGTCTTGTCATACACACTATGAGTCTATTTTGTCTTGTCCTGTCTTGCACACTATGAGTGTATCTCGTCTTGTCTTACATACTAAGAGTCTATCTTGTTCTGTTTTACAAACTATGAGTCTATCTTGTCTTGTCTTACGCACTAAGAGTCTATCTTGTCTTGTCTTACACACTACGAGTCTATCTTGTCGTGTCCTACACACTACGAGACTATCTCATCTTGTCTTACACACTACGAGTCTATCCTGTCTTGTCTTAAACACTACCAGTGTATCTTGTCTTGTCTTACACACTAAGAGTCTATCTTGTCTTGTCTTACAAACTATGAGTCTATCTTGTCTTGTCTTACACACCACGAGTGTGTCAGCCACGAGTCTATATTCTCTTGCATATTGCGTGTCTATCTTGTTTTGTCTAGCATAGCACGCGTCTATCTTGTCTAGTCTTGCACAGTACACGTCCAGCATTCAAAACGGGCCAATTATATGCTATGGCTTATTCATCTTGCTGTTTTTCGTTTGCTAGTCTCGGACATTTTTGCCTTTTAGCACAACACCTCTAATTTAAGCAAGCTAAGCAATTAGCCGTATTTTATGACTTTCATATTATGGTGTATTATCCTCCCAACCCACCCCACCCCATTGTCCACACAACAAGGACACAAGACTCACATAGGGAGTCAATCTGACAATAAAAGGTACCATTAGATACATTGTCCGAACCTCTTGAAATTCAGTAATATTGTCTCTGTAGCTTACACTGCGTTCAGCAACCACATGATCTGTGCCAGCCACAAGCAGATGACGACCTATAGGCCTTCGCCTGTTCGGTGTGTGCTAAATCACATGGAAATCAATGTTCTTGTCAAATTCAAGATGACCTACAGAGGAGAACGGGGTTTTCGTCTTGCTTGACCTGACACATTTCCAGTATTCCCCTCTTCAATTTAATTGCATGATCTTCATGCCCGGGTTCGACTCCTGCAATGGCAGTTTATTTTTTAATTCTCGTACTTTTCGCACAGTGGGACTTATGCTAGCCATTGTCAGAGAAGGGAGGGGTGGGGGGGGGGAGGGGGGGGGGCGATGGCGAATCTCTGACGCTAACACGACTGTGTGACCGATGAATTAAGCATGGTGAAGCACATCTATGTCATCCTTGTGGGAACAATCAATAGAGATAGCTTAGAGTGGCTGTGTGGATGCCGAGTGAACAAAGACGTTGATTGTGAAACATAACATAAAATAACATTGCCAAATATATCAATGGTACACCACGACCTGCTCCAGCTGACGTCATCGGGTCAGGCTAACGATGCGTTGAGCGGTTCTCAAACTGGGTGGTGAGGTACCCCGGGGTAGCGTGAACGTATGCCAGGGGTGTCGTGGCAATAATTAAGAAAAAATCGGCTAAAAATTGTGAAATTATTAAAGAAGGCATGTAGATACTTAACAGTTAAAATTTAAGTTGTCTTCCCTCGCCACTGTCGACAATTGTTTAGTTCTTGTTTGTGAACCGTTGCTTTAACGCACCATTAGCCCGACCCGTTGACGTTCGCAGCATGACCCGTCAGCTAGAGCCGGTCGTGGGTACACTGTAGCGAACCTTCATTGTGAAGACGGCACAGACATGACATTTGTATACTCTCCAACGTACCTGGATAATAGCCTTGGCCGGCAGGTGTGATCTGGCTGTAGCCACTCATGTAGGCCGGACTGACCACCTGGCTGGCCGGGCTCTTGATCTTCGCTGCTACTGGGGATAGATAAGCAGGTGTCTTTAAGCGTCTTCTTCTTCGTCTCTCTCTCTCTCTCTCTCTCTCTCTCTCTCTCTCTCTGTGTGTGTGTGTGTGTGCGTGTGTGTGTGTGTATGTGCGTGCGTGTGTGTGTGTGTGTTCGATTTCTGATTTACACTGACAAACAAGTTCGTGTGATAAACCTGACTGTTTTCAGGATAACCCTTGTAGTTCTAGACAACCCCCGTGTGGGTCCGTAGCCTCAATGTAAGGAAAACAAGAATAGACCTACTGCTTCCCTAATAAGCATGTCGTAACAGTCGACTCATTTGGGACTTCCTTCGAAGTCGGAATTCCTGTGAACAACCAATTGCACACAAATAAGCCAGTACAACGGATGTACATGCAAAACTAAGGACCTGGTACAATGCCAAACTCCAAATAGACGACCAGTCAGGACTTTCCGCCAGAGCTTACAGTCGGTAAATAAAGAAGAAGGCATTGCATACAACTGTGAGTACAGTATTGACTCAGTGGGCCAATATTCTCTTCGTTATGGGCAAACAAACGTCGCTGACAGTAAAGAAATAACACGTACTGCCTCCCCAAAAGCATGTCGTAAGTGTCGACTAATTGGGGAGCTTCCTTTGAAGTCGTAGTGCATCTGCCGGAGAGGCAAGGAACCAACAGTCTGTATTCAAGAGAATGAGATCTGTAAAACTGATGCACACGCAACATTCAGGTTCTGGAGCAGGACTGCAGTTCAGTAGTGGACGAGCAACCAGAACTTTCTGCCAGAGTGTACAGCTGGTGAACGCGAAGAAGAAGAAGATAAACGATGATTCTATTATACAACAGTGGGTAGGGAGCCAGCGTGGTGTAGCGGCTAGATGCTCGCCAGCGGATAAGACGGTGGTGGTTACGGGGTCCTGGCCGAGCCAGACTTCTTTGAGAAAATTACCTTGGTTCCCTAATGGATGCTGCCTTGAGTGGGTATCGGGTATATCTTTAGGAAGTAAAGGCGGACGGCGTAATGCTGACCACATCACCCACCGAGTGCCCATTGGTCTATAAAATACAGGTGTAGCCCAATAGCCTAAAAGCGCGGACAAGGGTGACTAACTTTTACAACAGTAGGTGTTTGAACATGACCGTGGAACTATATACTAGACCTGGGCTATTCATCACGGGCCAAAATGTTAAAAACTGGGACCATAAATACAGTACAACTAGCAACCATCAGAGGGCCCCTTGCTAGACTTCTTCATGCCAAATTTGGTCCGCGGGCCGCCAAGTGATTTGCTATGTACTCGACTGTTCAATGTCTAAGAGGAATTCTGGGAACATTTTGACCAGACAAGATCACACATGAAGACTAAAGAAGGAAAACAAAAAGTTCATCACGGGGAATATATTCACAAAGGAAGAGAGAAGACGGGCACGGTTCAGATATGTTTGCAGATTAACTCGTGACACACGAGTACCTAAGGAAACCTAGATAAATACAGTGGAAAGGGAAAGATGGTTGTACAAAATGACACGGGAAACCACAGGTAGAAAAGCAGCAGTGGAGATCAACTGTGAATGCCTAGGCATCAACAAGCAAAGAGCAAAAGAAGCTTTTATAGCACGTGAGAATTCTTGGAGGTAAAAACTAATATTAAAGTTACATTTTTAATTGTAATGTCAAATAAGTACTGTTGTATGGAGCGGTCCCCGTGTGTGTTCCCGTGACCTATTATAGGGAAAAACAAGAATAAACCCACTGTCTCCCCAAAAGCATGTCGTAAGAGTCAACTGGGAGCTTCCTTTGAAGTCGGAGTGCATCTGCCTGAGAGTCAAGGAACAAACAGTCTGCATATAAATTAGTCAGATCTATCAAACGGATGCTCAGGCAACACACAGGTTCCGAAACAGGACTGCAGTCCAGAAGTGGACGAACAACCAGAACTTTCCGCCGGAGTTTACAGCCGGCGAACGCGAAGAAAAAGAAGAAAGTATGGAGCGGAAACATGGAGAACAACTACGGCAATTACTAATAAACTATTAATATTAACTGACTGGTGCAGGCGCAGGTAGAGAATATTAAATGGTGTAATAGAATCACTAATGTAGAGCTTTGGGAGTAAACTAAACATGTTCCAGTGTACTAAGATGTGAGGAAAAGATGCTGGCGTTGGACAGGACCTTCGCTGAGAAAACTTGAGAACAATATAACTAGAATGTCTTTGCACTGGAACACACAGGGGCATGAAAAGAAAAGAAGACACACCAAAAAAACAACACATGGTGAAGGCAGCTAGAGAGTGAAGTTGGTGGAGGGAGATAGGGAGTAAAGTCTACAAGATGGCGAGGACACGGGGAGAGAGTTGCACGCGATAGCGAAGGATAGAACGACTTGGCATGAGTTGGTTGCGTCCCTATGCTCTACTGGGGGTTTAAAAGGACGGAGGCGTCAACAGCAACATAAAGCGGATATAGATATACCATTACCACGCATATTGTAGGAAACAACACATTCGGGAAGTTTTCTTTAAAGGGAGTGTATCTACCTGAGAGGCAAGAAACAAAAAGTCTGCAAATAAGCCAGTTCTGTAAAGCGAATATACACGCAAACTTCCTGATCGTGACCAAAGTCCAGGATGGACAAACAATCGGAGCTTCCTGCATCAGTCTATAGATGGTGATCGCCCATGTCCAGTGCAGGACAAACCATAGCAACCGCAGTGTCTGGACCCTAATCTGCATGCTGGTTGCCTGGAAAACCCTTATGTAAAATTATTTAAATTTTTTTCAGTTATGGATCATTAACATTTATATTGCTGCTACGTTTCTTTATTCCTATTTTTATCACATATTATCATTATTACCTTTAAGACAATTGTTTTATTTCATTTTCTTTATTCCACATTATCTTTTTATAGTTTCTCACGTGACCCACTGGAGGGCGCTGGTGGCTGGAGTACTCTCCCCTTTGTTATTGCTGCTTAGTTCATGCCGAGAAAGGCCCCGGTCAACCCGTCGATTTGTGTGTTGTGTGCACGTTGTTGTGTTTCCCCAGTCCGTTAAGCTTTAGTCACAGTTTACTCTATTAATTTCTTGGTATTAGTTTGACTGCAGTCACCCATATTAATAACATTTGTTGTCTAGTATGCCCTCACAACGCTCTGCTTCGATCTATAATAATCAGACAATGTATTGATCGGCACTCATAGAAAGAAGTTTATTTATAGAAAGAAGTAGGCAACTACTATGAGTGCCAATCAATATACTTCAACGTGTGTATGGTACTTGTAATCCCATCCTTCTGTTTGACCAGTCCAGGAGCTCACCTCGTGTACATCTCCCTGAACTCTGGAGTTTCCAAGAGCCTGTGACCGGCTTCACCCACTGTTTGACTAACCGGTCCCCTGTAGTCAGACCAAACAAAGCAATGGCCGTTGGCCCCATTTGGGCTGCTATCCGCATCAATAGTCCTTTTTCTAATTACAGAGCAGGCTGTGCCCGCAATCGGGCGGGGGTTATGGAAGGGGCGTGGTCCCAAAGTCGCCCGTTACGGATAAACCTCAACAATGCCACATCAGAGAAGACTATGTTATTCTGGAGAAAAGCTTTTAATTGCGTACAGGCTTAGAATTCTATTAGTTAAACATCACCATCGACCAGGAAAGCATTCAGAGAGCTGACCGTAGCCATGGAGGTTAGGAGCTTTGTTTTATTTCAGTTCTTGTTCATCTTGTGTTTAAATCCCTCATGTTGATCTTCTTCCTCCCTTCCCTTTTTCATCTTCTTTATCTACATCTTCATTACCCCCCCCCCCCAATCAATCCGTGATGTTGATCTTCCTCCTCCCTTCCCTTTTTTATCTTCTTTATCTACATCTTCATTACCCCCCCCCCCCCAATCAATCCCTGATGTTGATCTTCCTCCTCCCTTCCCCTTTTCATCTTCTTTATCTGCATCTTCATCACCCTACCCCCACCAATCAATCCCTGATGTTGATCTTCCTCCTCCCTTCCCTTTTATATCTTCTTTATCTACATCTTCATAACCTCCCCCCCCCCCCCCCCCCCCAACCAATCAATCCCTGATGTTGATCTTCCTCCTCCCTTCCCTTTTTCATCTTCTTTATCTACATCTTCATTACCCTCCCCACCCCTCCCCAATCAACCTCTTCCTTCCTCCCCCCCCCGTAATGCTCTTATCCTTTTTCTCCTTTATTATTATCGTCAGTTTTGTGTGTTTTCAAAGGCAATGCATTGTCACAGCGTGCATGAAAGTATTCAGTCTTGTGTGTTTTCATAGACAATGCATCGTCACACCACATGGAGGAAAGTATTCAGCCCTTTGTGCTTTCCTAGGCAATGCCTTGTAACCCTTGCAGCAGAGGTCTACCCCTGAGTCGTTCTCAAGAAACTGTAGCCTCCATCAACATTCTCTCCAGGCCAACACGACGCTCAAATGGCTCAGCTTTCGGGACAGGATGCTGTTTGTGAGGCAATTCTCCTCGATGTTATGTTCAGATCATGCATGATGTCGGTGTTGTTATTCTTGGTCTATGAAATTCTAAGAATTTTTTTTTTTTTTAGCATTTTAATTTAAGAGTTCCCATTTGTTTCCTGAAATTTTTTTTTTCTTAAACTCGTTTACAAGTACTCTTCCATAGGTTCTTCGTATTTTTTGGTCAATGCAAAGCTAGACCAAGCCTTTTCAAACCAAACTCAGATTACCACTGCTTTCAGCACGGTAAGATGCTTATCGCGTCCAGTAGAAGGGACACCTAGCAACTGAGAGATGAAAGTAAAACATACATTTTCAGGAGACATAACGATACAGAAGGCCGGTCATTCCTCTATATGACATAACAAACGTTGTCAATACAAGCACATCCTGTTTCTGCGCGACTTTCGATTATGAAAGCGGTCCGCACGCAAGACCGTATTGATTGCAAATAACACTACAATATTTAGCAGTTATTCTACTAGCAGCGGCGCCGATACCCCAAAAAGGGTGGGTGCCCACTTCAGTAGTGTTTAAATGCGCAATAATGATACAATTTATTCGGAGAAAATATTTTTGTGCTGACTGCAAATTCAAAAAGAAACATATGTGAGATAAGTTCAAATAAATAAACACATTCATAAACACAAACAAGAAAGAAAACGTATGTGCATGGGATACAGGGACCATTGGCGCCTCACACAATTTCAGGGGTGGGGGGGGGGTGGTTAGGCTAAACCGCCTCCGCCCCCCCCCCCAAATTGTCCACTCCCCACCTCATAGCAAAGAAATGGGGTGGAGTCTTAGTGGAAGAGGGGTGCTTAAGCTCCCAATTTCCAACACCCCTGATTGTATATACCAGCAACTAAAGCGTGGACTATCCTCCGAAAAACGATCCCAAATTATGGAGGCTGAAAATGAACCCTAACAGGGCCTCAGTCACGTGTAAATTGCGGACCTCTTTCGGCGACTACACAGCATACCGCTGAAAGCAAGGTTAAACTAAATGACTGGGACTCACGAGCAGCAGCTACCGCATCTCATACAGCTTTCTCCATTTTATTTGCTCGTGAGTCCCAGCCATCTAGTTTAACCTTGCTTTCAGCGGTATGCTGTGTAGTCGCCGGAAGAGGTCAGCAATTTACATGTGACTGAGGACCTGTTAGGGTATATTTTCGGCCTCGATAATTAGGGACCGTTATTCGGAGGATAGCCAAAGCGTGTGTGTGGGTCAATATTGACGCGAAAATAAATAATAATAATAAATACGACACGAATGGGTACACTCCAGGATATATTCTCCGCTATGTTTCTGTTGAGAAAACACGTAAACAAAACACACGGTGTGTCCTGTAATGGAAGGACAACGTTATGTGGTAGAACTGTGGTTTCCAACCTTCCTAATTCCACGACGCCGGGGGTAGGCAGAAAAGCCAAATTTCTCCCAGATATCTATCATGTAATTAAGACTGAAAGGTTGCGATATCCATAGTTCCGAGACAAAGAGTTAACAACTCATGGCTTCTGGACACGTGTTTTGCGATGGTCTATGGCGACTCCGGTGAAAGAGTCGTTCGACCCCCCAAAAAAGAGTCGCGACCTATAGGCTGAGAACCACTGTGGCAGAAAGAAGCTGTGCGACCTTGTCACCTTAAAATTCGTCCAGCTGCTGGCGAGTTTGTGTTGGGGTTTACATCTAGGCTGCGATATCTCCGCTTGGTGTTTCACATTATCGTCATTATCACCACCACCATCCTGTTGTCACAGAGCACGCAGCAGATTCACACAAATCCCGTTTTATCATGCATAATCCTTTCGACATCCATCAACAAATCCAATCAGACCAGGGCTGCCCAGTGCCAATTATGGGTTTTTACCCCCAGATCTAGGTTTCTATTTGATGCCTTGGGTTCAAATTGTTAAACCTGGGTTTTTTTTTTTTTTTAAATATACATATATATTCTATATAAAAGTAGGTAAATGTTTTGTTTCGTAACTGTAAAATGTGTACTTTTTAACAATGTGGGTTTTCAATATTGATTATAATTTTTTTATTGTTGTTCTTTGCTTACGTCAAATGTATCACGATCCTTTTTTTAACACCCCCCCCCCCACACACACACACACACACACACACCTGAGTGTGTTCTTTTTAAATGAATTGTTAACTCCTTTCAAACTGTGAACAATACACTGGGTTAAATTTTCAGCTACCATTACGGCTAGAAAGTCTAATTTAACAGTCACATTAAAAGCTACGTTATTTTGCAGCTCTTTTATTAATTATATTTATTATTAGTTGGTCATGTATTTTAATACACTTGTTTCCACAGAGAGGCAAATACGCCAATTGGAGGTGACAG
>CAJHNH020000798.1:0-37500 GCA_905116865.2 Candidula unifasciata | reverse complement strand
TGAAGTGGTTGGAGAGCCAGTGTGACAGCGCCACAATTGCCACGAGAAGTTGGGCGCCCGGCCGACTTTTTATCAATGGACAATGAACCCGGCCAAGGGAGAAGATTCTCATCACGGGGATAATGGATTTTGGCGACGATGAAGTCGATAATGACTGGCAGTGATAGGTATCAGGGTTATAATTAGACGAAAGACTGCATTTTCTTGATAGGGTGTAAGCACTAGCTTGTATTCCATTAGCGGCTTTCTGTGCCGACCACGTTCTAAGTCGTAACGTTAGCAAAGATCGTCGAAAGAGAATTGTGTCGCAAGTAAAGGATCCAAGTGCCCCGTCTTTTGTTAGCGTGTTGCGTGGAGTACAATACACGGGGCGTTGATGTATGATATAGTCTCCCATGGCGTGTCATTACAGATCACCGTAATCTGGAATAGGGTGTTCTCTAGCACAGCTAGCGCTTAAGAGTAGATTTTTTGGTACTGTTTTGTGTGAAGCAACAGTGTTATTTGTAGATAACGGTTTTGGGCTAGGTTCACGTAAATCTCCCCAAGCAAAGAAGGTCACTTTTCATTCACAACTTTGTTGGACTTTCCTGAAGATTATAGGTGTGTCCCGCTCTATTGTTTGCTTTCTGTGTTGTTTTGCAGGTTATTTACGGTGGTTTCCCCATTTACACACCACCGGTTGTAGGTCAACTCCACTGATAAGTTGGTTAGACTAGTCTACCGTGGTCGAGGTTATGGGTGTCGCAGTCTGTTGTTGTCTTGCATTTAAGTTTTTATTTCCGAGAAAGAGACGGCCTGTGACATAAGTTTCGTCACTCTCGGGGAAAAAGGGGGGGGGGGGTGTTGTGTGTTAGACACAATATCTAAATGTTTTAGAAGTGTTAAAAGCTCTGGCATGGTAAAATATACAACCCGTGGTATCAGCGCGGGTGCGGAATATCCCTGTGACCGTGTGTGAAAGTCACATCGCTCGAGGCCGACCTATCAAAAGTGAGGCGGCCTGTCGTTCGTATAACTAGAAGCGAGCTGGTGTGTAGCGGTGTGTAAATGGGTAGACAAGCGTAAAATTTACTGTCTTGCATTTACGTTTTAATTCCGAGAAAGGGAATGTCTGTGACTTAGGTTGCAGCACTTTCAATGTGAGTTGTGTTAAGGTCAGTTTCTCAATGTTTTTGGAGTGCTAAAAGCGCTGGCGTGCTAAAATATACAACACGCGATGTCAATGGCACTGCGATACATCCCCGTAACATTGTGTCAAGGTGACAGGTTCAGGAACTACCAACCAGAAGTGAGCTAGTCTGTATATGGGCGTGGCGAGATTAACGTTACGTGTACCCGGTTTTAAAATGGGTTTGTTTATGTAAAGGCTAATGTGTGCTCTGTGAGGCCTGGCCAGCATAATATTTAGCATAAAATACTATACACACATAGCAGAAGCTTCCGTAGCGCAGTGGACACCAATGTGCCAATTGATCAATCGGGTTGTCCCATCCAGGATACAACCTGCAGGGCTATTTACATGGCGGGCCGGGGGCCGAATATGACCCACAAATGTCTATAGCCTGTAGTGCAGGGCTATCCAACTGGCGACTCGCAAGCCAAATCTGGCCAGCGGTGGCCTAGAAACGGGCCCAAGGGTCACTACTAGTTGTTTTGTCCTCAGAATGTTCCTATGATGAAACTCAGACCTCTAACTCGTGAGGATCCCCATTTTGAACATTCTGACCCCTGAGAAAATTTAGTTGAACATCTGGTGGACAAACTGAAGCGCACACAGAACGCATCTATGCGGCTCATTCTGGGTTGTAACAGAGACAGCCCAGTGGTGTTTATGCGGTACATCCTTGGTTTGCCGACTGTTCCAGGTAGGCAAAAGATGCTGCAGGCGAAGTTATATCTCAAAATAGCTGCAGATACAGATCACTTTTTTTATTAAGCTCTCAGCGCAGTTATGGGTCAGCGGATGATAAGAGGGATGTCATAGAAAGCTCAGGCAGAAGACACAATCTTGTTTGTATCCTGAAGAACACGCGGCGAGGAGTGGGTGGGTCAAGGTGCAAGCTGAACAGTCAGATTTGTGTAGAGTCATAATCACACTGAGCCGGGAGTACAGAGAGTGGCCAGCAGGTACCACGGAGGTGGAAATTCAGCAATTAATTCAAGATAATGCTCGGTAATCTTGGTAATCTTAGTTTCAGCTTTATAGCAAACGAGTCACCCCAGAGTTGCTCCGCTCCTGTGTCAACGAAAAACACACATAATGTTTATCCCAGTCCTTTGTGGAAAGATTGACAGACTGTTGCCTCAGCATATGCACTAGCATACACACGCATTAAAAGCAAACGGTAGCCATCGAAAGTGCTAACACAAATAGTTTGACATTAGAAATGCAGTTCATCATCCACGGTAGCAGAAGTTACCAACAGATCAGCAGTTGCACACGTGATCAATATTAATCACATAAGGGCAACATCAATATTGCGGCGACCGACCACGCGCCATTTTCTGAATCTACAGTTCACAACACAACGTCGGTCGCAGTCGAAAAACATTCCAAATGAAGTCTGCAGCTGACAGGGTCGCACCAGGTACTAAACTCAGTAGCTGGCGTGACAAAACTATATCCTTTCAGTCTACAAACGGATCAAAAATGCAACGGCTACCGTCTGGCAGAAGCAACAAAAATTTGCCTCGACGCGAAACAGTGACCGCTGGCGTCCATTTTGACCGGAATTATCCCAAGATAATGCTCGCTCAGAGGGTGTAATTATTTATACAGACGGTTCAGTGTCAAAAGAAGTGCTTTGGGTTTTTTAGCAACAGTTAATGGTCGACGTTTGGTGCAGGAGAACCTAGCTCATGATACCACAACATCCAGCTTAGGAATGGAGGTGGAGGTGGTCACTGCAGCTTTCCGCTGTCTGAGAATACGACACATATACACACACATCGTGACTGTAACTGACTAAGAAAGCATGCTGAGGAAGATCAGGACAGGCATGCTTCATGCAATGGCATGCTTTACTGCGGAGGTCACGGGTAAGGAGTATTGTCTGGATATTGTCTCCGTGACCGCCGGTGTGTTGACAAATGAACACTCGGACAGATTGTCTGGCTCTGCACAACTTGGTAGAATATTTATGCATGATAAGGCAGACGTGGTTAGGGCTGTGAGGGAGAGTGTAGAATTCAGAGGAGCAAATCGATCACCAGTCTGGTGAGACTGATGCAGCAGGCAGTGACGAGGGGTTCTGGTCGATGCTAGACACTCAGAGGAAAGACAAGACGGACGTTTAATCAGAATGCTACTGGCACCATTAGTATTGGAACTCTGCGTTGACTGCTGAAGATAGGGACGGAACGCTTATGGGAATGCCCCGAGTGCTGTGATGTCGGTTCTTAATACAACTCAACTTTCTAGTTGAACAGCCAATGTATTTAGTGATGATTTTTGTACTCTAGGGTTGAGACCCTTGACCAACGACGATCCACAGTTTCAACATTTTGACCCCCGAGTACATTTATTTGAAAAGCCATAACCCAAAGGTTTATCATACCATCCTGAGATGAAAGAATCCTAATCTGGATGGCAGACCAAAAAAGCAGATCTCAACACCCTACTCAAACTCCAAGTTATAATTAGGGCAACCGTAACGACCAGATAGCCGCATGTAATCTGCAGTTCTATGCAAAGTGCTTATCGGCTCATGTTTGCTATAGACAGATCGGTATCAAACGGGTGATGTGGTCAACGTTATTTTAGCAGTCTTTACTTCCTCTGACATTTCCCAGTGCATTTTTCTCATACTGGGTCGACATGGAAATCACTGTCAATTATGAAAATTGCGATCTGGTGTGCGGCTTCGAACGCCAACACCCTCGGACGGCAAATGGCAAAGCCACACTGTATAGTTCTTTAATTATACTTGAAAAGTGCACAACTGATTCCGGTTGTAAATTAGTTTCACAGGAGGACTGGGAGGAGTGGGGAAGAATTAGAGGAAGAGGAGGAGGAGAGGAAGAGGAGGAGGAGACGGTTGTGGTAGCTGCAGTAGTAGTGAATCAAGAGAAGAATCTCCAAACAGAGTTAACGCATCAGATCTTCCGGTGTGATTTGCTTATCAACCCAATCCTCTCCAATTGCCCAACGCACAAGAAAGCAAGCAAGTGGCCAAGCGAAGAGGATGGAGGGAGATCCTATCTGCGGACCCCGGTGATGAACAGCATGTCAAGGTAAATGCGGCAAGCATCTCATCAAAGCATGACAATTTGTGTGTTCTCCCGCCGTGAGTTGGACAGTTGCAATCCTCGCAAATTAGACAAGCTACGCTGGCTTCCTACTTCCTGTAGTGATCTGCCAGCCGCTCGGCTCTCCTGCTGAGACCAAGAGGGGTATTCGCAGCTTTTGGCTGATCAACAGATAATCAATGCCATTAACTTCCATATACCCATCTGCTGGGCTGGCTTGCGCTGGCATAGGAAACTGTGGAGACCCACTCAACTGGCTCGACTGCCGCCTGGCTGATTCTTCGTTTTCCCTCTCCATTAGGGTCCTCCACCACCAACCCCATGTGACCAAGCATGCAACGACACATATGCGCGTACACAAACCGGATTAATAACGTTTTAAAAATTCTAAACAATGGGCAGTTCATTTGTGTTTACCCTTGTCATGCTATCATGTGGTGTATATCTGCGCATGTTGGCTTAGCATAACAAATAAATTTGCCAGCTTTGCTTTGAAGAAGAGTCTCACATGCAGATCTGGCCAATGCCTAATCATACGGCAGCGATGGAGACAAGGATGAAGTAGAGGAGGGCCACATACAGTGATAATTCTCTATCCCAGGCAAATAAATCTAGCACTGTGTAAATGGAGGGCTACGTCGTTAAGGCCCGCACTTTGATGGTCTTGTTAGGCTAAAGAACTGCGAAAGTGTAATTTTTCCAGAGAATTCTTAGGATCGTCACTGAGACTACGGAGTTCATGTTTTATGCGAGTCTCTCAGCAGACAGCAGAGCCATGTGGGATACAACCAGGTGCAATGAAGTCAATCCCCTCGAATTTAAAATGACATAAATCGACACATACATGTTCGGAATATACAAGCCGCTAATTCTTTCCCTATAAACGTGTTGGCTGTACCAGTCCTCGCTCGGCGTTAATTACGTTACGTGTTTCATTCGTCACTTTGCAGGCAGGGTTATCAAATGCTTACCAAGCAGTCACAGTTTAGCCACGCAAAGCCTTTGTGGCCCTGTCGCACCTGCATAGCTCCCTATAACCGTCGAAAACTGTTGGTGTTTTTTCTTTGCTGTCCTCTTCCTATCGGGTGGCTGTTCTCAAGCGCCCTCACCCCAAACAGAGTCCATCTTCGTTTATGGTTTATACAACGGATCGTCGTCATAGCACAACGGCAGAAACGCATTAATGCTCAGTTCTTCTTCTAACTTCTAAACGAAGAATCTCAGCACCATGGCACCGGCGAGGATCCTAAAATACTTTGGATAGATTTTTAACTCAAAATTTTGCCCAGGCTACTCTTTTCGATTTGCAACTGCCAAAGGATTTTTTACTCGCGCAACAATACACACGGGCGTCTGGTCTACACAAAGACCAGGAGAAAAAATGCCGCTGTGTAAAAAATCTGCTAACCAGCGATGATGAACCAGCGTCCTTGCACACGGTTATAATCCATAAGTGCTCTGCCACCAGTACAGACCGCTGATAAGAAACTGCCCGCCTGTCTCGCTGCCCGCCTGTCTCGCCGTCCGCACGAAACTCCGTAGCTACAGCGACGTTCCTCAATATTTACCACAGAGTGTTAACTCTGGTACCCATTACCTAGAGTCGCAGCTGAATTTGAAAGCGAGTCTTATATCGACTGCGCTAACGCGGTTCCCTGATGATAATAATGATGATGATGCAAGCCCAGCATTCCATAACCTGCAAGGCTACACTGGAAAACAACAGCCCAGCTTAGACAACGCCCGAAACAAGCGGGACCCAAATAAAGAGAATGTGATAAAATAGCCGGGCGAAGAGGGGAAATACGGAGGACGAAGGAAGGCATGTCTAGTAGAATGCAGGAAGGCAAACACCTGTCCTGTGTGCGAACGGGCTATTAACGGTTGGAGAAAACACAGGCCCAGCAGCCTTTGAAGTGACGGGGAACTTGCGTCCGAATTTCACCCCCTGCACATCTCTCATCCCTGAATGCCGTTGTCTGGGGGGAAAAGCGAGTGAAAACATCAGGTCGTGCCAGGCCTGGTTATTTTCTGGTGGTGCGACCGGTCGTTCATAATCATAAGTGACAGGTTAACAGGCAAAAAACGCGTTCCCTGCAGGGGCAACCGGCATACTCAGGCTGACAAACTAGGGCCTTGCCGGAATACAAGCGATTCTTTATGTTCTTTGGCCGCGGGTAGATAACGGGTGAGATGAAGCTGTGTGAAGTGATTGAAGAGAAGCAGCCACGGAGGGAAGATAGGAAGTTTGCTCAGGTAAAGGAGTAAAGACCATCTTTCCACACTAATGCCGATTGGATTTACGGCTTTCGGCGTTTTATACTGTTCTGGACAGGAGGTGTCTATTTTCTATACGTATTTGTGTATGTAAAGGAGCAATCAAGAGGTTTTGAAAGAGGCGGGAGCCCGAAGACAACTAATCACAGACATCAGAAGGAGACAGTCATCATTTTTCGGCTATGTTATGAGAAGAGGGAAAATAGAACATGTTGTGACCACTAGAAAGATCTGTGGAAGGAGGGATAGAGAAATAAACGAGAGAAGATGCTTGACAGTCGTGATGCATGGCATGGAGGTGTGTCGGCACACGAATTGATACATGCTAATCAGTCGGCAAGGCACCTGATGATGATGATTGTGTATGTGCTAAAAGTAAAGGATACGTTTCTATGCTTTTAAGTGTACAGATCATATACGGCTAGACCTACATTTTATAGACCAATCTGCACTTCGTGGGCAATGTGTTCAGCATCAGACCGGCCGCCTTTACTTCCCAGGGCGTGTATCTGGTACCCACTCAAGACTGGGTCGACCTAATAGTCAAAAGTCTTTGGAAAAAAAAAAGAAACCCGGCTCCAACAGCACCCAAACCCACGGCCTTACAATCGCAGATATTGCCCTCAGTACCTCAGGTATTGCGTCTTAACATTGTAAAAAAAAATGCGTTTTGGCTACAGTGCCGTTTATCGTCATTGTGAATATTATGCGGTAGGGTCGCAATACTTACAGGGCCGGGCTCTCTAGCCACAGTCCGCAGTTATAATTTGTAGCTGTTCTATTCTGAAGCAGTGGTCTTCGACCGTTTTTAGGTCGCGCAACCCACTTGAGTGTATTGTGAGACTCTCACCATTACCACCGCCACCCTCCCCCGTGTGTGCAAGGCAAGGTCCTCCCCCCCCCCTTGAATATATGGCAAGACCCTCACGCCCCCTTGTGTATATGGCAAGACCCTCACGCCACCTTGTGTATATGGCAAGACCCTCACACCTACCCCTCCTTTATATATAGCAAGACCCTCACGCCCCCTTGTGTATATGGCGAGACCCTCACGCCCCATCGTGTATATGGCAAAACCCTCACGTCCACCATAAATTTATGGCAAGACCCTCACGCTTCCCCCCCCCCCCCCCCCCCCCCACACCATATAGCAAGACCGTCATCCCCCCCCCCCCTTTGAGTATATGGTAAGACCTTCACGCCCACTACAAAAAACATTGATTTTGGCTACAGCTGACAATATACTGTTTTGGTCAGAATGAAGGGATACATCTTCGGACGAGGTCAGATGGCAACCATTTCAACCTATCCAGGCTATGCTATAAAGACAAATGCAAACATGACCTGAAAGATATCAACGTTGGTTCAGACACTTGGGAGAGGTCAGCTGCAGACCGATTCCGTTGGAGGCAGACAGGGAAAGACGGACTGTCGCAGTTTGAAAGAGGCCAAACTCATGCAAGCTATAGAAAGAACAGTCTGAGAGAACACTAGTCTCAGAACGAGAGCGTTTCAACATTTTCCTGTGAACTATGTGGTACAGACTGTACTCCTACACAGGACCACTACCTTCTCCAGATGCGGTGCACAGGACTTGTACAGTTACAGCAGACACTGTTCCGAAATTCAGGGGCGTAACTTAATGATCCCTAGGGACTAATGGTTGCCTATTACTTTCGTGAACGGTTAAGACCAAATTTTAGCTTTGAAAAACAAAGACGCAAACAATATAGCATTAAAGAATGTTTTTCAAGAGGACAAAGTTGCAGAGTTCTTCCTTCCTGCTTTGGACTTTCTCAGAAGCAAACGGGCGTGCATAGCCGGCACACAGAACTTACATCATGGGAGAGGTATACAAGGGTATGACTGGCTTCAGTCTGGATTCAGTCTGGAGAGTATTCTACCCACACACACCGAACTACGTGTTACTTCGCAATCGTTTTGTGGTGGCCGCAATATAACTACTGTACTAAATTGTTAAGTCGGCGTCTCGGGCTTAAGCGTTGCGAATGCGCTTTCCTAATACTAGGGTGACGGGTCCAATCCCAGCTGAGGCGATTTGGCAACAGAACGTCTTGCGTTGGTTTCGACAGTGCTACCCATAGCCGTCAGTTCAGCAGCAATGATAAACTACTGATCGTCAAATTTGACTCGAAAAACCACAACAGTCACAAAATGCTGGGGTTGGTTCTGTAGTTCCAGTGTGGATTTCGAGGTCCCATTGTGGAGACAACAAGAATAGACCCACTGCCTCCCCAGCAAGCATGTCGTAGGAGTCGACTAATTGGGGACTTCCTTCAAAGTCGGAGTGCATCTGTCTGAACGGCAAGAAACAACCAACTGCACACAAATGAGCAAGTAAAACGGATGTACACGCAAAACGCAGGCCCTGACACAAAGCTAAAGTCTAAAATGACGAAAAACCAGGACTTTCTGCCGGACCTTACAGACAGTGAACAAAGAAGAAAAAGGTTCTGAAACGTCATGTAACATAATTTTTTTTTTTTTTTTTTTAAATATTGCTAAATAGTTCACATGATTTCCGGAATTTGTAGCTGTCCGATTTGTATCCCACAAATTCTAACCCTGTAGAACGCAAATCTAAAGGGCGAGAAGCTTAGACAAAATAATACAATTATTTAACAAATAAAGTTCTAGGTCCACTTAGATTACTTGCCAAATCAATATCTTGTCTAACTTTTGTATGTTAGTATTCTGTCCCACAGGTGTTGAGGCCAGTTTTAGGAATTGCTATTCTCTTTACTTCCATTTCACGTCTGCCTTCACATGCTATTGCACTTCAAAGATCGGACAAATTTTCCTTGTTTTATCATCTCACTGTATTATGGCATCGTCCACAGGTTTTAAGTACTTTATGTCTCCAGCCTGAAGAAGGAGGGGGAGGGGCAGAAGCAGCAGCAACAGCAGCGGAAGAAAAGAAGAAGAAGAAGAAGAAGAAGAAGAAGAAGAAGAAGAAGAAGAAGAAGAAGAAGAAGAAGAAGAAGAAGAACAAGAAGAACAAGAACAAGAACAAGAACAAGAACAAGAAATACAAGAAGAAGAAGAAGAAGAAGAAGGAGAAGAAGAAGAAGAAGAAGAACAAGAACAAGAACAAGTAGAAGAAGAAAGAAGAACAAGAAGAAGAACAAGAACAAGAAGAACAAGAAGAAGAAGAACAAGAAGAACCAGAAGAAGAAGAAGAAGAAGAAGAAGAAGAAGAAGAAGAAGAAGAAGAAGAAGAAGAAGAAGAAGAAAAAGAAGAAGAAGAAGAAGAACAACAACAACAACAACAACAACAACAACAACAACAACAACAACAACAACAACAACAACAACAACGAAGTAAGACGAGGGTCAAGTACAACCACACTAACAAAACTGACTTACAGACTTCGCTGCCGTAGGAGGCCTGCAGCATGCTGTAGCTCTGCGAGCCCTGGTGGTAGCCCGGATAGGTGGCCGCCTGCATGAAGCTGCTGGCGTTCTGCCCGTGGCCCATATAGACGCTCATGCTGTCACTGCCCTCGAGGTCGGCGCTGTTGGACGATGCTGTGGGCACCAGGTCTGACTGGCTGGCCGGTCGGGAGTCGTCGGTGCTGGACGAGCTGTCTTCTAGAGACTCTTGGTGGGAGTTGGGCGCTGGATGCACCCCGTGCTGCCGTTGCTGCTGAGCAGAAAGCCTTGAGGTATCGTAGGCGGCCGATGAATCACCAGCGTTCCTGGCAAAATAGAATTAAATTCGACAGGTGAAATAAAAGTAAAGTTTAAAAAAAAAGGGTGCTTGCTTTATTAATATCCTACCTTAAACAGGGGAAATCCACAGGTCACGGGACAGTCTAATATTTCAGGCGGTGGTAGATAGGCTGCGTGCAGCTGTGGGACCTAGGCTGCACTCTGTCGTGGGATGTAGGTAGTTTGTGGTTAGGGCCAGTTCTAGATCTTTTTCAATGACAGTGTCATATTTTACTGTCTATGACTCTTTTACTTATCGCGATACTCGTTGATAAAGACTTCGGTCAAAATGTTTGACTGTTTCTGTGCGCAATCTGTTTCTTTTTCTTCTTTTTTTTTTTTTTAATACCTCTTTTATTTTTTTAGCTTCCGGTTTGTCTTTAATGGATTTGCTTCTTGATACCAGCTTCATATCATTAACCCATATTTATAAATCATAATGCACAGCAGGAATTCAGCATGAAGAATAAACATAATCAAGAAAAAAAATAATGTCACAAACGCGAATACAGACAAACTGGACAAAGAACACGTCTCCCGTGTTCCAGGTAAGGAAACTTCACTCGCTCTGAACCAAGAACATGACTTCTTCAGAGTATCACGACTGCCTAGACGTCGAGACTGTCGTCGTGTGGCCT
This sequence comes from Candidula unifasciata, assembly GCA_905116865.2. Taxonomy (NCBI): domain Eukaryota; kingdom Metazoa; phylum Mollusca; class Gastropoda; order Stylommatophora; family Geomitridae; genus Candidula; species Candidula unifasciata. Next base: position 26,602 of record CAJHNH020000798.1, on the reverse strand, counting down.
GCACATCCGAGGGTCCCAGGTGAATCTATCTGTGCCATGACGTTTGTTAGCGTCAGGGAACAGCAAGCTGGAGACAGCTTGGAGAATATATGACAGTACCAGTCGTGGTCATTGTTAGACATACGCAGCACAAATGATTTGCTAGAATAGACGGCACAATTTACTCAGACATACCACATTGTCGTTTGTCAAAAAAGTGCAGTATATCATGTTATCACTTAAAGGAAGTGAACAGTTTGCGACAGGGTTAAATTACGAAGAACTAATCGGACAAATAATTGTTAAAGTCAAAAAGTGACAACTCATATTGGCATATGACGGTGATAGCAAATGTGCACACAAAAAGAAATGACAGTGACAAGCTTTGTTTGTTTTTCCAAAGTGAACTGAATATTATCAGTCATAAAGATGACAATAATAAACAAATTGTACAATTATAATTCAACAAAACTAAAATAACGAGACATATTATTATGAAAGATCACATTTTACAGCTGAGTGGTTTTGTAAAATACTAATCTAAATCTTGCACCAGAAAATGGCATATGCGATCATCTGGAATCAGAAAAGACATATGTGGCAAAGGTAATATATTAGATTAGTAATAACAAGAAAATGACGAGAGTGCAATGGTAAATAAATCAGATTATTATGAACCAGAAAATGACATATGCTGTGATGGTAACACATTGGATTATTAGGAAATAGAAAGTCCTATGGTGATACTAAGACATTTTAACTATTATAAAACCATGAAAATGACATAACCAAGCGATGATGGTATAATATTACACAATTCTTCACCAGTGGTTAACACAGCAGAGTAACGAGAGGTAAAATACAAGACGTCAAGGAACTAAAAAACGACATACGTAGTGGTGGTAGAATATCAGGTTGCTATCAGGACAATATTTAAGTAGAAATGACGAGACATTAACTATTAGGAACCTGAAAATAACATACCCACGCTGCAATATAATAATAATAATAATAATAATAATAATAATAATAATAATAATAATAATAATAATAATAATAAGAAGAAGAAGAAGAAGAAGAAGAAGAAGAAGAAGAAGAAGAAGAAGAAGAAGAAGAAGAAGAAGAAGAAGAAGGAGAAGAAGAAGAAGAAGAAGAAGAAGAAGAAGGAGGAGGAGGAGGAGGAGAAGATGAAGAAGAAGAAAGGATTATTTTTTAGATGTATGAATGTATGCACCCACTGATGTCTTTGGGAATATTACTGTTCTTTTTTTTTTTTTTTAGTAGTACTGATATCTTTAAGAATATTACTGTCATCAGGATTACTGATGTCTTTAGAAGCAGTACTTATGTTTTTATAAATTTTACTGTCATTAGAAGTAGTACTGTTGTCTTTAGGAATATTATGTCATAAGGAGTCTGACTAATAACTTTACGCATTTTAGTGTCTTTAGGAGTCGTAATGTCGTCAATGGAATATAAGTGTCAGTACGCGTATGTATTGATGTCTCTAGGATTAGGAGTGATGACTGTAGAAGTAGTAATGCTGTCTTTAAGAGTGGTAATGATGTGTTTAGGAATATCAGTGTCATTAGGAGTATTACTGATGTCTTCAGAAGTTGTATTCATGAACTTAGAAGTAGTAATGATATATTTAGAAGTAGTATTAATGACTTTAGAAGTAGTGCTGATGTCTTTAGACGTCGTATTAATATCTTTAGAAGTAGTATTCATGACTTTAGAAGTAGTGCTGATGTCTTTAGAAGTCGTATTAATATCTTTAGAAGTAGTATTCATGACTTTAGAAGTAGTACTGATGTCTTTAGAAGTCGTACTAATATCTTCAGGATTATTACTGTCTTTAGGGACAGTAATATCTTTAGAAATAGTACTGATGTCATTAGGGCTAGTACTGATGTCTTTAGACATAGCACTGATGTCTTTAGACATAGTACTGATGTCTTTTGGGACCCGCAGACGACCTAATAGCCGCTACATCACGACGGCTCTCAACCGACAGACAGAGTAGCTTTCCCTTTACTACCAGAACATTACACACAATCAGCATCATCATCATCGACATGTGTCTACTAACAAATGTCCGCGAAGAAAGGGTTGGGAGTCGATGATTTGTTCTTGTCAAGGTGAAAGTCTTTTGTTCGACCCCTCCTGGACACAAAGTTACAGTCAAACAGTGGAGAGCCCGGTAACCCTGGGAGGTCCAGCAAACAGACTGTAGGCAACGTGAGCTGACCCACCGGACGGTCAGTCTGGAGCTAAACTATGTGTACATAAGCCGTTGACACGGCCGCCGCGAACAGCAATGTTTAACCACGCGCTAATCAACGTCCTTCCGTGTTTGGTTAAACATATGGCCTAATGGGTAACAGGCTAATCCATGCGCGCTGGGCTGGCCTGGGCTTAAGAACTGACAGACACTGCGGCTCTCTGGGTTTTTCCTATCAAAAGATACCACAAATGACTATTTTTCAAGCCTTTCAGGCGTATTTGGTATATAAGGCTAGACCTATAATTTATAGACCAAACGGCTTTTGGCAGGTGATGTGGTCTGCATTACACTGGTCGCCTTTACTTCCCAGGACTGCACCTCGTACCCACTCAAAGCTGGGTTGACCTAGGAGCCAAGGTCATTTCTGAAAAAAGCAAAAAAATCCGGCTCTGGTCAGGAACCGAACCGATGACCTTCAGAACATCAGGCGAGATACTAGGCGCTAGACCACGGCGGCTCTCTTGTTCCTGACAAAGCTATGTTCCAACATTCAGCATATAGCGAAATTCCTAAGCAATGACTGTGTCGCAATCTATGAACGTGTTGCCTGTTCTCTGAGCGTGGGTCAGTTTCCCTGGTCACCCACCAGAGCCCTGACTAGCAATCTGCCGCGATATCAAGTGAGTTCCGGGGCCCTATTATAGGGAAAACAAGAATAGACCCACTGCCTACCCAAAAGCATGTTGTAAGAGTCGACTAATTGGCAGCCTCCTTCGAAGTCCGAGTGCCTCTGTCTGAGAGGCAAGAAATCAACAGTCTGCACACAGATGTGTCAGATCTGTCAAATGGATGCACATGTAACACTCAGGTTCTGGAACAGGACTGCAGTCCAGAAGTGGACAAACAACCAGATCTTTCCGCCAGAGTTTACAGTTGGTGAAGGCAAAGAAGAAAGAAGAAATCCAAACTTAAAATTGATTTCCAGTCTTCTAAATCCCGCTGGCTTTCGGTATTAGGGTATTAGGTTCGAATCCGCATCTACAATTCTGACATACGTAGATTGATACAGACTACACTTCTGATTTTAGTAGTTTCATAGTCCACAATTTTGACGCACGTAGATTGGCACAGTCTACAATTCTGCCTTATGTAGATTGGTACAGTCTACAATTTTGAACTATGTAGGTAGGTAGTCTACAATTTTGAGCGATAGGTTGGGACAGTCTACAATTTAAATCTACGTAGATTGGCAATAAAATTACATATGTTCACCCTGATTGCTTTATCTCGAATCTAACCGTTTAACGATAATGATTCGCCCGGCACTCTAGCGTAGTTGGTTAAACCTAACATCGCGGTGACCGGGTGACGAACTCCGTGTGGTCCGGGTTCACTCCCGGGGGGTAGGCAGAAAAGCCACATTTCTCCCAGATTTACGGTATCTATCATGGAATCAAGGCCGAAGGATTGCGATATCCATAGTACCCAGCCACAGGGTTAACAACTCATGGTTTCTGAATATTTAAAAAAAAAAAAAAACGATAATGATTCTAGTCTAACCATTTAACGATAAAGATTCCAGTCTAACCGTATAGACATACATATTCTAGTCTAACAATTCACTGATAAAGAGTATAGTCTAACCATTTAACGATAAAGATTCCAGTCTAACCGTATAGACATACATATTCTAGTCTAACAATTCACTGATAAAGAGTATAGTCTAACCATTTAACGATAAAGATTCCAGTCTAACCGTATAGACATACATATTCTAGTCTAACAATTCACCGATAAAGAGTATAGTCTAACCATTTAACGATAAAGATTCCAGTCTAACCGTATAGACATACATATTCTAGTCTAACAATTCACCGATAAAGAGTATGTCTAACCATTTAACGATAAAGATTGTAGTCTAACCGTATAGTCAAACATATTCTAGTCTAACTATTCACTGATAAAGAGTATGTCTAACCATTTAACGATAAAGATTGTAGTCTAACCGTATAGCCAAACATATTCTAGTCTAACTATTCACCGATAAAGAGTATAGTCTAACAATTTAACGATAAAGATTGTAGTCTAACCCAGTTTTTCCAAACCTTGTCTTAATCTCGGCGCCCTAATCTAAGTAAAAATATGACTATTCCTATGTGGAAGATTTAAAAAAAAAATCGTGTATCTTCGAATATTTCGCGGCGCCCCTGTAAAGATGTCGCGGCTCCGCGGGACGCCGCATCGCACAGTTTGGGAATCACTGGTCTGACCATTTAACGAATATTATTATAGTCTAACAATTTATCATTTAATGATAAAGATTTTAGTCTAACCGATTAACAATAAAGATTCCTGCCTAACCATTTAACGACACACATTTTAGTCTAATTGTTTAACGATACATTTTCAAGTCTAGCCATTTAACGATACATATTTTAGCTAACCATTTAACGATAATGATTCTCGCCTAACCATTTAGCGATACATATTCTAGTCTAATAATTCAACGACAAAAATTCTAACCTAACCATTTAGCGACACCGACTCTAGTCTAACCATTTAGCGATAAAGATTATAGTTTACCACTCAACAATAAAAATTATAGTCTAACAATTTAACGATAAAGATTCATGTTTAACATACAACAATACAGATTTTCGGCTAACCATTTAACGTTAAAGATTCATGTTTAACATACAACAATACAGATTTTCGTCTAACCATTTAACGATCAAGATTTTAGTCTAACCATCACCTGATAAAGATTATAGTTTACCATTTAACGATAAAGAGTATCCTTCAATCATTTAACGATAATAATTCTACGGTAAACTGTCCGATTTAGAAGTCTAATGTGAAGATAACAGACACATGTGATTAGTGTAATCGAAACAGAACACATGCAAACAAACAAGTAATTACATTTCCGCCAGTTAGAAACATTCCTATAAAAAAGGATCTAGCAGGAAATATCACAAACAACAGCCAATTACAGAGAAAAAAACAACAACAACATAATAACAAAGTCCTAACGGCCACAACAGTTCAAAACGATATAAAATTTAGGGCGATGCATTAAAATAATTATCTAGAACTAACGAAACATGAGATAAGAAAAGAATGGCAGAATCTAATAGAAACGGACATTAATAACAAGTATGTTCGTTTTAGTAGCAGATAACTGGTTGTGTTTAGCAATAATCAAAAACAAACAGATATTAAAAAGCCCCGATTCCATTACGATAGCTCGCCTGACGAATGATTTGTTTAGATATTTCAGGATGTTAATATTGGTTTTCTAGCCATGCCTTTTCTTATATTTCAATTTCACTCCTGCAAGTCTCTTTTATGACATGCATAAGATATGGAAAGCTTGTTACTAGAATTCAAGCAATTAAAACAAAAAAGAAAAAAAACATACACCACAGAAATTCGCAAGCATTTAAGTTCGCCTTAAGCGGTATCTACTGTGTTTGGAATGCCAGAGTGTAAGACGAACCTGTGTGCCCAAACTGTCATTCTTTGAAAACAAAGTTCGTTTGTAAGGGGGTTTTCAAGTTGCCGGTCGCGTTTTTTTTTTTTTTAGGTCGCAGGGGTCGCTTAAAATCCTCGGGAAACACATATTTATTGATGCTTTAAAAAACAATAAGTGTTTGGAGGTTGCCACACCATAAGGGAACTTTATCAAAGGGTCTCGGCATTAGGGAGGTTGAGAGCCACTGGTCTAGTATATCATTATCCATTAAGATGTTCTCTCTGTGTGGGTTCCAGGACCCCACTAGGGGGTTGGGGGTGTGGGTTATGGTCGATATGTTCCGTTGTATTTGTCGGTGCATTTTGCTTACTCTCACCCTAAGGTTCGGTGTCACAGTTTGCTTGTGTAAAGCTATATATATTACTGTAGTTTTAACTTTGCATCCATTGTCTTCTCCTCTTCCGTTCCCTCCTGCGTGCTTCGTTTCGCAATAGTTTCTCCTGTCCATATTTTTCACATTTCCGTTCAGTAACCTTAATCTCCTTTTATGATTCCGCTGTTTTGTAAACTGATACAGGCGTTGGTCGATACATTTCCAGTCACAGTTTGTGTTCCGTTAAGATACTTCTTACTGTGGTATTTAATTTCCCTGCAATAATATTACTTCCCCTTTTGTTTCCAAAATATGGGCAGTAACGCCAGCAGATCGAAAGATAAGTAACACATAACGGTAACACATTTAATGGATATAATTTTTAACTGCGGGCGCTATGAATCTTTCACCAAGGCATTCTAGCTTTAAATGACTCATATTTCATTTTCTAGACACAAGTTCCAGGTGGGTCGAAAAGGGCTTCTACTTTCATCAGAAAGGCTAATGCATACAATTGCTTCTCCCTTGATGTGCAGCTCTGAAGACAAATCCCTGGCCTGACTCGATGATTGGAAACAATTTGCGCTACGTAATAAATTTCCACTCAAGTTGTGTTCAAGCTCGCGCAGATTCTAGACGGGGCTGAAGGTATCAACAAGGTGATAGCGTTACGGACGCAGGTAATAGAAGTAATTCGCATAATTCGTTACACACCACTTTCCTAATCCATTTTCATAGCTTCCTTTCTCTGTCTCTCTTTATCTAGCTGCCTCTTGCTGTCGGCATTTATTAGCGTCGTTATCAATATCGTTTACTCGATTATCTGTTTCTTCTTATCCAACCATCCGTGCTGCCAGACTTGCATCCGTCAAATCCTGCAAGTGTGCTTTGTTTTTATATCTGCTAAACCATTACAGAAAACAGAGCTGTTTAATTAAGTTTACTTAGAGGCTCAAATGTTCGAAATGGGGATCGTCACGGGCCAGAGGCCTTAGACCCGGCAAAGAAAAAATATCGCTAATATAAAATAATTGGCAATGATATGTAGACCATTGGCTATACCTCTGTGCACCCGATTTGACCTGCGTACCGAAAGCTAACTAGTTCACACATCCGAAGATCGGCTTAACTGCAGTACGTTTGATCAAATACGGCTCAGTCACTCTCCACAGCTTTAGGAGCTCCTCGTTGACTCTCCGAAATACGTACACTCGTCACTAAGGAGAGGGGGGGGGGGGGAAACCCCGGAACCGGAAGTCGAATCCATGACCTTCAGATCGTGAGGCAAACGATTTAACCACCTGATCACGAAAAGTCGGCTCTGTGGCTAAGTCGATGCGAACGCTTCGTAATGCCGGGGTGCCGGGTTCGATCCCAGCTGCGGACCATGCACCTTGTGTTGGTTTCGACAGTGGTTATCAGGGGGCCGACCGTCCAGGAAACAACAGCAAACTACTGGACATAAATTTGCCTAGAGAAACCACACAACAGCCAGGGGCTGCTGGCGTTGGTTCTGCAACTTCCTGTAAAGGAGAGGCAACTAACCATAATCATGAAGATTCTAATTAGCGTCCCCCACACGAAAGCATCCACTCTTCCTAGACCAAAGTTATGCTAAAATCATGGAAACTGGTAAACATTTAATTTAAAAAAAAAAATAACATATTGATGAATTCAAACAAAAAACAAAGAGAAATATCTGGACAACCAGCTGTGTCAGCTTTTATTAGAAACGGAAAATGGCAATATTTTAGGCAGATCATGGGCAGAAGCAGACAGAGAATCGTTAAACATACACTGAAATGGCAAACGAATGTCTTCAGGACACGAGTGTCCAAAGCGACAACCTAAGACGAACAGTTGCTGATATTGGATTCCATTCACCGAACGGAAAAGACAACACACGATTACAAGAAATGGAGAACTCAACTGCAAGCTCTATGTGATGTATAACGTACAACAGGATAGTGATAATGACCTTTCTCAGGACCAGTTATTTGCAGCCTTCTTATAAGGCCCTCTCCCCGAACATATAGCAAGTTACCCCCCCCCCCCCCCCCCTCCCCCCCCACCCACACCAACCTAACTTTAAGAAAGTCATCAATAAAGGAAGGGGGTTGAAAGGGGGAGGGAGATAAGAAAAAGAAATCCCAGGCATTATTAACAATCAAATCGTGAAATAAAATGTAAAAAAAAAAAAACACCAACAACCAGCAACTGAGTGTCCCAATATCAATCTGATGGTTGACACTGTTTTGTCTTGATGACATCTACTATTTTTAGTCTCGTATTGGACAAGACAAAACGGAGATCACTCTCCAATTCAAACTGGCAGCACGGTTTTGTGTTTGTTTTTATGATTGTCACATTTTAATATATGGGGGAGGGGGGATGGGGTTATTATACCATACAGTTGCTACAAATACGCTAAACCTTGAACTTGCTTATGTATGTTTTTAGCCGTGCTGAAATGTGTGCATTTTGTACTTGTAAAAATCCGTTTTTATAGGTTAATTATATATATATATATATATATATATATATATATATATATATATATATATATATATATATATATATATATATCATTAACCTATAAAACGGATTTTTACAAGTACACACACACACTCATATATATATATATATATATATATATATATATATATATATATATATATATATATATATATATATATATATATATATATATATATATATATATACATTCTTCTTCTTCGTCTTCACCAGCTGTTAACTCCAATGGAAAGTTCTGGTTCTTCATCCACTTATGGACTGCAATCATTTTCAGAACCTAAGTGTTGCGTGTGCATCCGTTTTACAGATCTGACTCATTTGTATGCAGACTCCTGGTTCCTTGCTACTCAGGCAGATGCACCCCGACTTCAAAGGAAGCTCCCAAAATTTACGACATGCTTTTGGGTAGGCAGTGGTTCTATTCTTGTTTTCCCTATAATAGAGCCCCAGAACGCACACGGGGATATATACGAAAAGCCGTGGACGTTTTTGGTTCTGGCATATACTCAAGGGGGCGCCTCCTGAAAAAAAGGTTAGAGGGCATTGCTCTAGACAGCCCCGGTAACACAGCGTTCCTGCAGCACAAACGACCTGGGCTCGAAAACCGCACCAAGATAAACACAATTTCTTTACAACTTCTTACAATCTCTTTTCTAGGTCAACCAGCCTAAAGCGGGTACACGGAAATGTCAGGGAAAGCAGAGGCGGCCAGTAAGATGTTGACCACACCACTCCTCAAGAACGGATGGGCTTATACCATATAGGTTTAGCACCATATGTTTGATGCCCAGTGTGAGCACTATTCTTTCAACGGTTTTCTCTACCGCCGACATCTTGTAAGAAAAAACACTTGGCTCACAGAAACAACAACACAAATACACTTTTGTTTCGCAGCTCGGGTATTCCCGCGTGTATAAAAATTGACACAACAACCCCTCAAAAGTGCTTCAACACCAACCTTAATGGACCTACCGAAGTTTATCGCATGTACCAGGAACGTTCACTTCAAGCTTCCAAGGCAATCGGTCGCAGTTAGGGAGAGGCAAGAGAAAAAAAAAAAAGAAAAACGATTTGTTCAAGGCAGCAAAGCCACTGCTCTTCGTCTACTGTCTGTCTGATTATGTCCGCGTTCTGGCGTGAGCAACAAAACTTCTCACTCCGGTTGTAATGACTTCTGCGCGATGACGTATGTTTCACTTCCATTTGTGAGCACAACCGCCAGGAGACGTGCAGTTCTTTCCAGGCTTCGTCTCCCTGGCTGGTAGTTTTAAAACAAGGCGGGTCCTCGTCAAGATAATAATCACATTTGAAATACTGTTCTGGGGTGTGGTAGGATTTGAATCTACACATATTAGGTGGGCCAATTCGTTATCGGGACACAAAAGTGGGAGCCACAAGATAAGGTCAAACGCCGTTTAAGGGCGAACGTAGTCATCGTAGAAGAAAAAGAAAAAGAAGAAAAAGTAGTAGTGCAGCAGCAGAAGAAAGAAGAAGAAGGAGGATAAGAAGAAAGACAAAGAAAAGCAAGAGTAACAATACACGTAAGCGACCAATACTATGTTAGAGTTAAATTTAAGCCGAGTGGATCAACTTTATAGCACACTGAGTTTGATCCAGTCCGTCTCCGTATCTCTCCAGAGAACGATAAGATGGAAGCCGAAATCAACCCACAAAGCACGAACTCCGGCGACGATCCCAATGGATCTCCGTAAAAAGCACACAGGTGAAGCGAACGACGCAGTCTGAACCCCCTCCTCTGTCTATGTCTCTCTCTCTCTCTCTCTCTCTCTCTCTCTCTCTCTCTCTCTCTCTCTCTCTCTCTTTCATTATTTCTCGCTCGCGCTCACATACACACACAAACGCACCACCATCTACAAGAAAACTGATTTCATCAGACTCTGAAAGACCTTTATTTTCCTCCACACATTAGGAATTGGAATATTTCTTCTTCTTCTTCTTCTTCCTCCTCCTCTTCCTCCTCCTCCGCCTTCTCTTCCAAAAATTAGGTTTGCGTGCAAATCTATTTTACGTCTTAGCGTTCACTGGCCGCAAACAGTTCTGGTTGTTCGCCCACTTCTGGACTTCAGAACTTTAATGCTGTACGCATATCTATTTTACAAATCCGGCTTACTTGAACGCAGACAGCTGATATTTTGCCTCTCATGCAGATGCGCTCCGACTTTAGAGGGGAAATCCTTAATTAGTTGCCTTATACGACAAGGATATTAGGTGGATATCTTGGTCTCCTCAAAATTAGGCCTACACGGGGAAACCCTTTTACAGATCTCGCTTATGTGTATGCAGACTGTTTCTGTCCTCGCTTCTCTGGCAGGTTCACTCCTACTTCAATTGAAACCTGTTACGACATGCTTGTAAAAACAAGGAGTGGGGTCTATTATACCCTCCCACCATTGCCATACCCATTCTAAGGCTCACAAAGGAAGAGGGTAGACCCACTTCCCTCTAATGAGCCCGTCACAGGAGTCGACAAATTTGGAATGTGTGCACAAACGCGCAATACCCTGGTACTATCTGCCACAGCGAGCCACACTAAAACGTTAAAACGGGTATAGAGCGAGTGGAAGACCTCGGAAAATATGGAGTGATGGCATTAAGAACAGCCTTACACAAATGAACATCAGTCTTAATAGTGCGCTTGACAGAGCTCATCAACGAATGTTACATCTAACCCACGATACTTCACTGGGGTACAAGGTGGAAGAGGAGAAGAAGGCGAAGCACAAAGGCGCAAATATCGCAGCCCTGCTGTAACTAGGCACACTACGTGCCAATAAGTGGCACGAATCTGTGCCTGGTGATGTAACTGTCAGTGCTGGTTCTCTCGGAGAAGATGGGTGGGGGTAGGGGGGAGAACGACTTCTATTCTGGGCGTAGATTTGATGAGGAGTGACAGGCAATCTCAGCGAACACGATTTCCCTCTGCAGATGCTGCGTGGGTCAAAGGTTGTTCTGTCAGTCGGTTAGAGAGATTAAGAAGTTCCTATGGGGGGGGGGGGGGAATCAGAAAGCAATGATTGGTGATCTAATGTAAACAATTACTGAAAACTGATAAAGTACGAGACATATTTAGCTGATATTTGCAAGCATTGGTGGGAGTGCAGCTCCAACCTCCAACGAGAGCCGCAGTGGTGTAGCGGCCTGATGTTCGACTGCGGTTCTGAAGGTCGCGGGTTCCAGCCCATACTTTTTTCTCCCTAAAAAAATGACCTTGACTCTCGGGTCGATGCAGCTTTGAGTGGGTACCAGGAACAGTCCTGGGAAGTAAAAGCGACTGGCGGGATACTGACATCACCCAACCAGTACAGACTGGTCTATACAAGATAAATCTAGCCCTAAATGCTCAATATCACTGAAGGCATGGAGAAAGGTCCTTGACTTTACAATATGCTCACTTAGCTGAAAGTGTTAAAAAAATTGTGTGTGTGTGTGTGTAATCATCTATAGCTGACACATTTACGGCTCAAGATACATACAGTTGAAAACAATGTTTTCCAGTAATGAATTTAAATAATGCAGACACAAACAACTCACTGCACAATTTACTGCCAGGCATATTTCGCTGTATCTCTTCAGGTGCGTTGCTACAGAGTTACATCAACATGAAATGAAGCACAAAACTGAATGAATTTAACTGAAATGCCAATAGTTTCGTTCGACACATTCTGTGTGTTTCGGCCGCCGGAAAGTCACCGTATTCACGTGACTGCCAGGGTAACTTCAAATTTACTGTAAATTTCGTCTACTTACAAAGGGGAGGGTTGATGATTCGCATTTCACTTGTATTTATTCAGTTTTGTGCTTTATTTTATGTTGATGTAACTGTGTAGTAGTCGGCTCTGTGCCTAAGTCGATGCGAACGCTTCGTAATGCTGGATTCGATCTCACCTGCGGGCCATGCGCCTTGGGTTGGTTTCGACAGTGGTATCAGGGGGCCGACCTTCCAGGGGCAATGACAAACTACCGGACGTAAATTTGCCTAGAGAAACCACACAACATCCAAGGGCTGCTGGGGTTGGTTCTGCAACGCCCTGTAAAGGATACTCAACCAACCTTAACTCTGTAGTAACGCACCTGCCGAAATACAGCGAAATATGCCTGGCAATAAATTGTGCAATGTATTGTTTGTGTCCGCATTATTTAAATATATACAGTTATCTGCAGCGCCCTAATCTAAGTCTCGCTAGCGACATAGCTCTAACCTCTAACAGTAAAACACTCTCTTCAGGACAAACTGCTCACAAGAACACTGACGGAGGCAAAAGTTCACAACCCAGCCGTTACGCTACAGATGACGTTACTGTATGTGATAATAATGAAACGCCGGCATTTGTTATTTCTCATACAATGCGCAATTTCAGCGGGGAGAACACCGCTTAACGCAACAACAAACAAACGCAAATAACTAAATAATGCCCCAACAAATGAGCACAAATAAACTTCCGACGATTATTAAACCGTTTCTTTCGCAGCTTCTAGTTTTATGTGGGTCTGGCAAACTCTAGTAAATATAGTGGCAACGGGAGCCAAGAGACGCAACTGTTAAACATTTACACTCCCTCTTCAAGCGGGTGATGGCTGGGAAGAGCTGTTGCTACGCTCTGGCAGGAGGGAATGGCGTTTCGCTGATGGAGACGAGGCGAAGTAAAAACATCCCAGGTGTCAATGAGAAGATGAGCGCTCCACAGATGATCCTGAGATGAGGTCGGGCCCTAGGTGACTGTTTTATGGTAAGCGAAAAGACAGCTGGATGTGATGGCTTCAGCCTGGGCATAATCGTCTCAGTAAAAATGTTTTATTATTACTTTTCATTAAAGAACTCATACATTTTATCAAGCGTATACCCAACACTAATTAATTATTATTAAAATGTTTTTCTCTAGTATTCCCTTTTAATTTGTATATGTGTCTATACCTATATACTTCTAATTGTGGAGCTTATTCCTAAATTCTTGGGGGGGGGGGGGGGGGGGGGGGAGTAACAGGAGACGAATAGAAACACACCGAAACAATGAGACAGAGTGAAAACGGTACGTACCGTTAGCCCGGCACCATGACGTCACATACGGCAGACGTCATCAGCCCCACGGCCCTTACTGGAGACGGTCATGGCCAGGGATCTATGAACTAAAGTGGAGTTCGCGGGTTTGGATATGAGACTACAGTGTGTTTCAAAAGTCCAGCCCGCACATCTTAATACATAACTCAAAATCTCCAGTAGGGATCAACACGAATTAATGCTTGTGGCTTCAGATTAGTGCATGTGGCTTCAGATTAGTGCATGTGGCTTCTGATTAGTGCATGCAGCTTCTGATTAGTGCATGCAGCTTCAGATTAGTGCATGTGGCTTCAGATTAGTGCATGTGGCTTCTGATTAGTGCATGCAGCTTCTGATTAGTGCATGCAGCTTCAGATTAGTGCATGCAGCTTCAGATTAGTGCATGTGGCTTCTAATTAGTGCATGTGGCTTCAGATTGGTGCATGTGGCTTCAGATTAGTGCTTGTGGCTTCAGATTAGTGCATGTGGCTTCAGATTAATGCATGTGGCTTCAGATTAGTGCATATGGCTTCAGATTAGTGCATGTGGCTTCAGATTAATGCATGTGGCTTCAGATTAGTGCACATGGCTTCAGATTAGTGCATATGGCTTCAGATTAATGGATGTGGCTTCAGGTTAATGCATGTGGCTTCAGATTAGTGCATATGGCTTCAGATTAGTGCATGTGGCTTCAGATTAATGCATATGGCTTCTGATTAGTGCAGGCAGCTTCAGATTAGTGCATGCAGCTTCAGATTAGTGCATGTGGCTTTTAATTAGTGCATGTGGCTTCAGATTAGCGCTTGTGGCTTCAGATTAGTGCATGTGGCTTCAGAATAATGCATGTGGCTTCAGATTAGTGCATATGGCTTCAGATTAGTGCATGTGGCTTCAGATTAGTGCATGTGGCTTCAGATTAATGCATGTGGCTTCAGATTAGTGCATATGGCTTCAGATTAGTGCTTGTTGGTTTAGATTAGTGCATGTGGCTTCAGATTTGTGCATGTGGCTTCAGATTTGTGCATGTGGCTTCAGATTAGTGCATGTGGCTTCTCATTAGTGCATGTGGCTTCTGATTAGTGCATGTGGCTTCAGATTTATGCATTTGGCTTCAGATTAGTGCATGTGGCTTCAGATTAATGCATATGGATTCTGATTAGTGCATGTGGCTTCAGACTGGTGCATGTGGCTTCAGATTAGTGCTTGTGGCTTCAGATTAGTGCATGTGGCTTCAGATTAATGCATGTGGCTTCAGATTAGTGCATATGGCTTCAGATTAGTGCATGTGGCTTCAGATTAATGCATGTGGCTTCAGATTAGTGCACATGGCTTCAGATTAGTGCATATGGCTTCAGATTAATGGATGTGGCTTCAGGTTAATGCATGTGGCTTCAGATTAGTGCATATGGCTTCAGATTAGTGCATGTGGCTTCAGATTAATGCATATGGCTTCTGATTAGTGCAGGCAGCTTCAGATTAGTGCATGCAGCTTCAGATTAGTGCATGTGGCTTTTAATTAGTGCATGTGGCTTCAGATTAGCGCTTGTGGCTTCAGATTAGTGCATGTGGCTTCAGATTAATGCATGTGGCTTCAGATTAGTGCATATAGCTTCAGATTAGTGCTTGTTGGTTTAGATTAGTGCATGTGGCTTCAGATTTGTGCATGTGGCTTCAGATTTGTGCATGTGGCTTCAGATTAGTGCATGTGGCTTCTCATTAGTGCATGTTGCTTCAGATTAGTGCATGTGGCTTCAGATTTATGCATTTGGCTTCAGATTAGTGCATCTGGCTTCAGATTAGTGCATGTGGCTTCAGATTAGTGCTTGTGGCTTCTGATTAGTGCATGTGGCTTCAGATTTGTGCATGTGGCTTTAGATTTCCCATGCTCTTATGACTATTTAATTTACAATAGCGAAAGTGCTGCTGTTTTCTTAAAGCGGTGAATCTCTTTTCATTTGTGTTTGAGTAATAATATGTGTACCCCTAAAAAATAAAATATGCATTGACTGTTGCATGCATGGAGATCAGAACAATTTCGCAAACTGTCTAAAACCCATCATCATCATCAATCATCATCAATCACCATCAATCACCATCAATAAACATCATCAATTAACCTTATCAGTCAGCAGGTTCTCTCTCAGAATGTCGCTCTTGTCACAGCACGCATTAGAAATCTTTTACCTGGTTAATTATCCAGCCCTATGTGCTTTCACCGCTATGCATCTTCAATGTCTTGTATCCGCCATCGCGGAGGACCCACTTTGCTTCAGTAAACTGTACCCTCCATCTTCGTTCCCTTAAGGCCACCATGTTGTTGAGCATGACCCAAATACCGCAGTTGTATGAACCAATCCTCCTGGATGTTCAGATCAAGTTTTGTTCACGATATTGTAAGAAATGTTCTGTAGCATTTCAGTACAAAGGCTACCAGATTCATCCACTTAAAATAAAAAGGGAAAGGGGCAGGAGGTGGGTAATCCTGCTACTTTAGAGGACAGAACCAGGGCCAAGGTCTCAGTAGGTAAACACATTTACCCCAATGGCACCATGTCACTTTGTACAGGGGACCAAAAGGTTACTATACCTTGTCCGGGACATAAAATATGCCATCATTCAGGCCTATTCGAGAACACGGAGACTGATATCACAAAAGTCTAGCGATAAAACGCCAAACAGTCAGTCACACATGCACAGACTTACTTGTAAAACGGTGATGGGGAATAACTTGAAGTCTGGTACGCAGAATGTGAAGATTTATTGGTCAAATTACCTGCAAGCACACACCACATTGTTTTATTACGTGTGTGCATTCAAGACATTGTTATATTACATAAAGGTAAAAAGGTAAAGTCGGGAGATGTGAACCAGCGTCATTGCACACGGTTATAAACCATAAGTGCTCTGTCACTAGTAATGAGAGCTGATTAGAAACTGTCAGCCCGTGTCGCCATCCGCAAGTAACTCTGTAGCTACAGCGACGTTCCTCCATTTACCCCAGAGCGTCAACTCTGGTACCCATTTCCTAGAGGCTGGTGAACCCCGGGAACCGCCCGGTTTCGAACACCGACCGTGGCCTGCAGCGAGTCGCCGCTGGATTTAAAAGCGAGTCCTGTGGTATATTACATGTGTGCATTCAACATATTGTTACATTACATGTGTGCATTCAAAACAACAGGTACTGTACCTGTCTGCACACACCACACCGTTACAGTACACGTGTGCATAAAAAACAATAGGTAAATTACCTGTCTGCACACACCACATTATTACATTAAATGTGTGCATTCAAAACAAAAAATAAATTACCTGTCTGCATACAACAGTCACATTTTCTGCGTGCACAGAAAATATCATCATCATCATCATCCTTTGTGTGCCGTTAGACCTCACCCATGCTCACATTCGATTCCTCCACTCTGCTCTATTCCAGACAACTTTCTCGATTTCCGACATGGAGTTCAGCCCAGCATTTTTTTTTTCTGCATCCGATAATAATAGTCTTCTTAATGCTTTCCTTGGACGTCCTTTTTTTTTTTCTCTTATACTGTTTTTTTTTTCCTATTTCAGAGCCTGTTTTGTAATTCTGTACTCATTGTATCAGAATGTGCCCTATATATTTCCACATTCTTCGCCTTACTGTAGTGGACATAGGTTGTCCATCCCAATTTATGTTCACGATTTTTCTCAGAGAGTTATTTTCTAATGCATTTCACTTCCGTTCTCTATTTTTTGTGGTTCTCCCAACTTCAGCTGGCATATATTATACTTGAAATAACGTTAGAACTGATGATTCATGGTTTGAAAACTGTATAATTTAGAGCTCTATATTTTGTTGACGCTTTTAAAGGCTGATATTGCGTTTATGCGTGTCATAACTGCCTTCGTTGTATCTCCTTGAGAGTTCGAATTGCTATCTAAAAAGGTGAAACGATCAGTTACTTTTATTGTTCTGTTCTCTCGCATGACATCTACATGATCTGTTGTTGATATCTTTAAAATGATTGTTTTCTCTTAACTTATTTGTAGTCCTATTGTTAATGCTGCAGACGACAAGTTATCAGTTTTTCTCTGCATGTCTTTGTTATTTCTTCTTAACAGAACAATATCATTTGCATAATCCAGGTTTTCCAGTTGTTTATTCTCTACCCAATCATTGCCAATATTACCTCTGCAACAGATTTTCATTACCCAATCAACGGCTACCCCAAACAACAGTGGAGATAAAACGCAGCCTTGTGTCACTCCAGTTGCCATCATTTCTCGTCCTTTTTAGGATGAAATTTTTTGTTATTTGAAGCCCTACTCTGGCTCTTGCCAGGGGTCGTAATACAGCCTGGCCATAAATATGGCCTAAAGGCTGAACGCGGTTTCTGGGACCTCCACGGTGATCCTCACCCACATGGTGGCACATTGTGTCATCGGGTGTTTATCGCTTGTGTGATGTCCTGGTGGGGTAGAAAGCCAGTCAGTCACTCCAGTTTCCATCAAAAACCAGTCACTTAGACCATTTTCAGTGCGCACTGAACATTCTAAACCATAGTATTAATTTATAATAATGCATATTAATTTAGCTGGTATGCCGTAACATTAAAAAAATCCCCATAGTCAAAGTTAATGATAGCTCTTAAATGCCTTCTTTAAATCAATAAAATTCAGGATGAAAGGTTGTTGCTTCTCAATCCGTTCTCCCAGAATAAGTCTCAGAGTGATTACCTGATCCAGCCAAGATCTTCCAGTTTGGGAAAAAGCTTGTTGTTATCTCATGATTGGGTCAACTGCCTCTTCAATTCTATGGAGGATTACTTTGCTAAAGGTTTTGGACATAACAGATAATCAAATAATGGCTCTCCTATGACAGAAAAATATGTAGGCTATACTGTGATCAAATATAGTGTGCTGGTAGAAACAGCTACGCTTCCCTACACGCGTCGCAGCAAATGAAAACATGTATGATAAGTTTACAAGTAGCCATCCCGCTGCAAGCAAAAGTATAATGGTACATTTGCTTACAAATATCCTACCTGTTGTGAGCTAATTACCCCAGTGTGGGTTTTAAGACCCCTTTCTAGGGTTTTTATAAAGTATAGACACACTGCCTCCCTACCAAGCATATACTGCTCGGCTGTTAGTTAGAGGGCATTCCTTTAAAGTCGCCAGTGCAACTGCCTGACAGGCGAGGCAATAATCGTTTGTATAAATATAAGCCAGATATGTGAAACGGATATGCATGCAAAAATAAATTACTGGTACAAGACCAAAACTTGCTGCTGTTTTTACAGTAAGAAGGAGAAGGAGAAGGAGAAGCAGAAGAAGAAGAAGAAGAAGAAGAAGAAGAAGAAGAAGAAGAAGAAGAAGAAGAAGAAGAAGAAGAAGAAGAAGAAAGAAGAAGAAGAAGAAGAAGAAGAAGAAGAAGAAGAAGAAGAAGAAGAAGAAGAAGAAGAAGAAGAAGAAGAAGAAGAAGAGAAGAAGAAGAAGAAGAAGAAGAAGAAGAAGAAGAAGAAGAAGAAAGAAGAAGAAGAAAGAAGAAGAAGAAGAAGAAGAAGAAGAAAGAAGAAGAAGAAGAAGAAGAAGAAGAAGAAGAAGAAGAAGAAGAAGAAGAAGAAGAAGAAGAAGAAGAAGAAGAAGAAGAAGAAGAAGAAGAAGAAGAAGAAGAAGAAGAAGAAGAAGAAGAAGAAGAAGAAGAAGAAGAAGAAGAAGAAGAAGAAGAAGAAGAAGAAGAAGAAGAAGAAGAAGAAGAAGAAGAAGAAGAAGAAGAAGAAAGAAGAAGAAGAAGAAGAAGAAGAAGAAGAAGAAGAAGAAGAAGAAGAAGAAGAAGAAGAAGAAGAAGAAGAAGAAGAAGAAGAAGAAGAAGAAGAAGAAGAAGAAGAAGAAGAAGAAGAAGAAGAAGAAGAAGAAGAAGAAGAAGAAGAATGAAGAAAGAAGAAGAAAGCACATTAGTAGCCATACTCACAAGTATCTAAGGAGGACGCACACATCAACCACGACTGACTGCTAGGGTAACCGGTGGAGCCACTGGACCCAGATGGAATTCCTGCAGGAAATGACAAATGATATACTTAACACCTGTTTCTAACTCTACTTCTTCAGCTTCCCGGTATCTCCCAGCGCAACACAGGCCCTCAACTAAACGAAGCCAAGTTATCCTATCTTTTTCTGTTGTGTGCCGTTCAACGTATCTTCTCTTAAAATGTTTGTTTTTTTTACTCTCTTATTCCCTTCTCCAGGAGATTTTGGTACGCCTTTATTTCCATGCCTCAGTAGGTTCCGGTGTAAAGACATTATAGTTATTCTGTTATTGGGTTTTCTCAACGTATGTCGCATTCGTATAATAATAAGAATGATGTCTATAGCAATTCTGCAGATGCATTTTATACTGACCTTAATGAAACCAACACTCTAAAGTAACCAAACGTCAAAGCTGACTCCTGTTTCGTTACAGGCAGTAATTTATGTACAGCTGCGACCAATGGGTTGGACATATAGACAGGTAACATGAACATATGTTTCGTTACAGGCAGTAATTTATGAACAGCTGCGGCCAATGATTTAGACATATAAAGAAGTTAAATAAACATATGTTACGTTACAGGCAGTAATTTATGAACAGCTGCGACCAATGATTTATACATATAAACAAGTAAAATTAACATTTGTTACGTTACAGGCAGTAATTTATGTACAGCTCCGACTAATAAGTTAGACATTTAACAAATAAAATGAACATATGTTAAATTACAGGCAGTAATTTCTATACAGCTGCGACCAATGGGTTAGACATATAAACAAGTAAAATGAACAGATGTCACAGAAGTAATGTATGCAATAACTGGGGTAAAGTGAATAATGCAAGAAATAAATACTCTCCCTAAGAAACAAGCGAAAATTATATTATGTACGCTGTAACAAACAGACGCACAGTGAGTCGCCTTGTACAGAGTATTTTAACAAACAAACAACCAAAACAAACAAATACACAGAGACAGAGAGAGAGAGACAGAGAGAAAAGGAGAAGTATACAGAATTTTAAAATCCCCAAAGTGACCTCATGATTGTTGTAACAAACATACATATAGTGAGCCGGCTCGTACAGAGTATTGTAACAAACAAACAAAAACACATACACACAGAGAGAGAGAGAGAGAGAGAGAGAGAGAGAGAGAGAGAGAGAGTATAAAATTTAAAAGTCCCTACATATACATCGTGCATGTTGTAACAAACAAACGCACTGAATATTCTAACCAGATACACACACACACACAACCATATAAATTACAAAGAGTCCTACAAATACAGAATGCCTGTCACAACATATAAACGCAGCATGACTCACCTCGCACAGAGTATGCAACAACAACAAAAATTACAAATGTAAAGCCCTGAAAGTATGCCATGCATGTAAGACAAGCAAACGTGCTGTGAGTCGTCGGGTACAGAGCATTTAATCCACACAAAGGCAGAGAGAAATCACCAAAAGTTTACCATGCACGTAAGATAAGCAAACGTGCGGTGAGTCGCTGGGTAGAGTCTTTTAATCCACACAAAAAGTACAGAAAAATCACCAAACGTATACCATGTATGTAAGACAAGCAAACGTGTGGTAAGTCGCCCGGTACGGTGATTCAACAACAAAAACAACCTACCAGGCAGGAAACCGTTGGCATGATGAGGTGGGTGTAGAGACGGTTCCAGCGTAAAACACGAATGGTCCTGTGAGGTAGAGTCCTCCCCACACTCGACCTTACAGCTGGAGCTCAGAAGTTCGGGCCTAAGGGAAGATACCACACATACAATATACATAATTAATCATGCAATACAGTTGATCTTTTGCAGCGCAATCACTCTAATTGATTCGACTCCTCTCTGAACTGTTTCTAGGCAAATAATTTCCCTATCAAGATAAGCAAATCTAATGCAGAAATGGGACAGTTAAAGAATAACGTTAATGGTAAGGCCCAGAACAGAGCGAGTCGCAGGAACGGCTGGCAATCGGCAAGCGATTATCATGAGCTACAAACAAATACGTAACTTCACTGCTGCTCTTGAACTAGTCACGTTCCAGACGGGGGATTGTCATTCAATCCCCACGGCGAAGGAGGGGATTAGGGGAAACAAACAAAGGAAGTCTTTGATTAAAATATGCATCACCTTTTCTCCAAACATTCACTCGAATCCCTTCTCAGCATTTGTGTTTTTCCAGCCTGCCGTTAAGAGAGAACGGCAGCATTGTTTTGTTATCAACAAGTGCATGTTTTGCGTATGTTAGCTAGAGAGGTAATCGGTAATCATTACCATTTTTTATATTTTTTATTTTCACAGGATAAATAATTAAACTTTTAATTATCTGTTCTTTGTTGTTGGTTCTTGTGTGTACTCTGCACATATTTTAGCTAGCTAAAATATTTGGTGTTGATAGATGTTGGTTCTTGTGTGTACTCTGCACATATTTTAGCTAGTTAAAATATTTGGTGTTGATAGATGTTGGTTCTTGTGTGTACTCTGCACATATTTTAGCTAGCTAAAATATTTTGTGTTGATAGATGTTGGTTCTTGTGTGTACTCTGTACATATTTTACCTAGCTAACATATTTTGTGTTGATAGATGTTTGTTCTTGTGTGTACTCTGCACATAATTGACCTAGCTAACATATTTTGTGTTGATAGATGTTGGTAATACAAACTGTTCTCTTTTGTCAATAAACTGGCATTCAGACGAACACACACACTTTCAACAACACAGATTTCCATTTATTTTCATTTAGATTTAATTATTTCGTCTGACATTGCGTTGGAACTAAGCTATGCTGTTTACCACAGCGTTCATTTCGTAATTATGGTGTATTTTTCCTGTTGTCGTTGCTTTCACTTGGTTTTTCTTCTCCCAACTACCATGATGAGGGAAAGAGTAGTCGGTAAATTGGGGTAGGAGACACAAACTGTTAACTGAGAGAGTTTTAATTCACAGTAACTGCTTAACCAACTCAGAGTAGTAGCAGCAGTAATTGTGGTTGGGCGGTTACACCGTAGTGCTGTCATGCCGGAGACCGCCGGTAAGGTGACGGCGTGTTTCTGTCGGGCAGCGATATTACACCTCCTTACCTGACCAGTCCGTGGCGACAGCACTGGCCACGCGGCGCTAAATCTTCTGGCTCACGACTCCCTGTCTACTCCGATGGTAAAAAAGATAGCAGTGATAGATGACTGGGACTCACGAGCAGCAGCTACCGCATCTCATGCAGCTTCCTACATTTTATTTGCTCGTGAGTCCCAGCCATCTAGTTAAGCCCCGCTACACGCGGCGCGGGAGATAGTCTCAGCAGTGACTTTAACTCAGCGGAAGCTTTTCCGCGGTATGCTGTGTGGTCGCCGGATGTTAGTTGTTGTTAATAAAGTTAGTTGGGCTATCCTCCGAATAAGGGTCCCAAATTATAGAGGCCGAAAATATACCCTAACAGGTCCTTAGTCACATGTAAATTGCGGACCTCTTCCGGCGACTACACAGCATACCGCGGCGCGGAGCGGGACTAAACTAGTTGGCTGGGACTCACGAGCAGCAGCTACCGCATCTCATGCAGCTTCCTCCATTTTATTTGCTCGTTGGTGACTTCTGCTACCATCAATGATGAACTGCATTTCTTACGTCGGACTGTTTGTGTTAGCACTTCGGATGGCTACCGCATGCTTTAATGTGTGTGTATGCTAGATTTGCTGAGACAGCAGTCTGTCAATCTTTCCACAAGGGACTGTGATAAACATTTTGTGTGTTTTTCGTTGGCACAGGAGCGGAGCAACTATGGGGTGACCCGTCTGCTATGAAGCTGAAACTAAGACTACCAGACTATATCTCTACAGACTTGTTGCCCACGGCACTTCTCCACAACCATTGCAGAAAGCTACTATAGCCATGGCTACCCGGCTGTACCAGAACGCCTTTACCAGGATGGAGTCCGAACTGGAACCTAAAGCTTACGCAGGGCAAGACAAAAGCCATAACCACTTCGCCACGGAGCTGCAACACTTATCCTACACAGACCCTGTCTTGACCTACTTTAGATAGGTCAATACAGCTGTTCTGGTCAGCTGTAAAAGGTGGGCTAACAAAAGGTGTGTAGTTTTTCAGATTGAATAGTGGAACTGCGGTTTCTATGTGTGTAGTTACCGTTACCTTGCTTTATATTTACATTTTCGAAAGTAGGTTATGGTCCTTGTGTGGGTTCTGGGCCGCCCAGCTTGGGAGAAAAGAATAGATTGACTGCCCACTAACAAGCGTGTCGCGAAAGCAGCTAATGAAGGGTATCCTGAAACTGGACCGAAAAGCACAGATATCGAAACCTAACAGTTAACCCCACCACAACGTGCCAACCGCCCTTTTAGGGGTGGGGGAGGAGGGAGGGTGGTGGCAAAAGAAGCAGAATCTTACACGGTGTATAGCTAATGTGTAATTATAAAACAGCGACCTTCACACTGTCTTGTCCTTAAAGGTCGGCATGTGGGTTCCTGGGATCCATGTGGGAAGGGGAGAAAAGGGGGCGGTGGGGAACCGACCCACTGCCCTCATAACAAACATGTCGTAAAAGTAGACTGATTAGGGGTGTTTTCTTCGACGTCTAAGTGATAGGCCAGGAACCAACAGCCTGTATGCAGAGAAACCAGATCTGTAAAATGAATGTGCATGTTAAACACTACTTCTGGAACCAGATTAAAGTTTGTGTCGTTTGTGTCTGTGATACTCTGAAGCTGCCCGGGTTTTACTTTTTCATGGTCGGGTTTTACTTTTTCATAATAAGAGTTCAGAAGTGAACAAACAACCAGAACTTTCCGCTGCCGCTTATTGCTGCGGGACGCGAAGACACAGAAGAAGCGTACTTGAATGCTATCTGACAAAAGGATTATAAATTTCTCTCACACACACGCGCGCGCGCGCGCTCACACACACACAATACACGAGGGTATGAAATCAGAAAATTAAGAAAGAGTGAAACAAAATAATTAATGTATCATAGTTTTCAACAAGTTTTTAGCGAGCTTATACAATCATAGAATTTGAGCTAGTTCAGACTACAAAATTAGACAATGTGAGTAGATTATACAATCTGAAAATAGAAGCAGACTTTTAAAAAAAAAATTATAAAAATATTAGCCAGAAAGGAGGCGTATGAACTTAATAAAAGCCACTAAAAATACAGGCTAGTAAAACATAACGAACGTAAAACATAATGAGAATACAGAATTAGAAAATGTAAGTCAGGTAATTAAATCAGACATTATGACTAGGTTAATCAGCGTATAAACTTCGAAACTGCTAACTTCTTAAAAGACAATAGCAAGAAACAGTGCACGCAATTAGAAAAAAAAAAAAAAAGCCAGTGAAATATGAAATTATAAAATACAAACCAGTAAAAAAGGACTAAGAAATACAAGGTCCGACAATTAAGTAATAAGAAGAATTCCACAAAAATTTAAATAATCAACAGTTGAAGATATAACCTATATTTTATTCAAAGTAAGCCTCTTTGTGCATTGATACAGTAAGTGGCACGATCTAACAAACAATGGAACGACCACTGCAGTTCTCCTATCGTTACGGCCCTTAAAGTCGATGTTACGGCCCTTTGGATGCCATCAATAATGTCAAAGAAGCATCCTTTCAAGGGCAACTTTAATTTTGGGAATAGAAAATAGTCACAGAGAGACAAATCTGGGGAATATGGTAGATTGTTGAGAACACGCATCTGTTTTTGGGCCAAACATTCCTGCACAACTACCGCTTTTTAAGCTGCTGCATTGTCATTAAAAAAAAGGGGGAAAAAAAATTGCCAGGTGTTGAATACGAACTGACAAGCAACTTTGTTTCTCTTGCCCAAATCTACCATTAAAATTTTACGAATAGTCTCTGTATTAACACCAAATTCATCTACCATCATCCTCACAGTCGAACAACGATCTTCTTGTATCCGTTCTCGAAATTTCGCAATGAGTTCCTCATTACGAACAGAAATTGGGCGTCCAGGTCTAGTTGCATTAGTAATCATTTCCAGACCACTTTTGAATCATGAATACCAACTGAAAATCTGTATACGAGAAAATTATTCCCATAAGCTTGTCGCATCAATTCAACTTTCGCAATGGCGCTTTTTCTGAGTTTTAAACAGAATTTAATGTTAGCTTTTTTGCTTCATGCTGATTACGTAACAATGCACCTTTGACTAGGTTAACAAAATGGCGGCTTGTCTGTTGTCTGCTTATCGGGTGGCGAAAAGTTGCCAGATCACAGACGAAGCTTGCCTCTTTGGATTCCATGCTTTGGATTCATAGATAGCAATTTAGTATTGGCCAAAATAAAATCATTACTTAATTGTGAGACCTTGTAAAAAGACATAAGCCAGTCAAATGAGCGCATAAAATCACAAACACTAAAAAATTAGTATCTAATCAGAAAACAGAAAGAAGTTAAATAGACAGACAGACAGACAGACGGACGGACGGACGGACGGACGGACGGACGGACGGACGGACGGACGGACGGACGGACGGACGGACGGACGGACGGACGGACGGACGGACGGACGGACGGACGGACGGACGGACAGACAGACAGACAGACAGACAGACAGACAGACAGACAGACAGACAGACAGACAGACAGACAGACAGACAGACAGACAGACAGACAGACAGACAGACAGACAGACAGACAGACAGACAGACAGACAGAGAGAGAGAGAGAGAGAGAGAGAGAGAGAGAGAGAGAGAGAGATAGATAGATAGATAGATAGATAGATAGATAGATAGATAGATAGATAGATAGATAGATAGATAGATAGATAGATAGATAGATAGATAGATAGATAGATAGATAGATAGATAGATAGATAGATAGATAGATAGATAGATAGATAGATAGATAGATAGATAGATAGATAGTAATTAGCTCCAACTACAAAGGGAGAGCTTTCA
>CAJHNH020000797.1:331846-435419 GCA_905116865.2 Candidula unifasciata | reverse complement strand
TGCCCTGCCATAATATACAGTTTTCAGGTTGTATTTCCTCTTCCTAGGATAAGGCCAGTATCCCCCCCCCCCCCCCCCCCCCATGCACTCCTCCGTCTGAAGCCATCAGCTCAATATGGGATGTTTGGTTTGGTAAACACCGCCCAGCATTCGGTGTAACAGAAGACAGGTGGTACCGGCTACAGTTAATACGGTAGTTCAGTCATTTCTGACCCAGACCTGACTCTCATACTTGACATTTGACAAGGCTTTGAAAACCAAAACCCTACTAGATTTTGTTGGTGACTGTCTGGTTTTTGTAGTCAGTTATGTCCCCTCGTTTGCCTTTATTTTCTAACAGTTCGACGCTTTTCACACCAAGGCTAAGCGGTTTGCTATTAAATCGCATGCGGTTATGTCGGGATTGTGGAACCGTGGTCACAATCCCCAAGTCACAGACGCTGACCTTGGAGGCAGGAAAAAATATACCAGGCGTTAAAAAAACTGAATTTCTTGGACACAAAAGAGGCTGCGATAGGAGAGAAAGGGGGAGGGGGGAGAAGGCAAAGTTAAGAGGATCGACCTCATTGTACCGGGTTTATTCTGTATGTCTCTGTCTCTCTCTCTGTAGAACAGCTCGCTGCCTGCCGACAGCGTCCCACAAAGCACCACCACTGTAGGTCCAACGGCGATCTCCAGAGAAAACTGAACTGCCCCTCCGTGAAACGAACCCACGACATTCAGAGAGCGAGGCAACTGGCTTGACCACTTGGCCACGGAGAGAAGGAGATAGAGAGAAGGAGAGAGAGAGAAGGAGAGAGAGAAGGGAGAGAGAGAGAGAAAAAGAGAGAGAAGGAGAGAGAGAAGGAGAGAGAGAGAAGGAGAGAGAGAGAAGGAGAGAGAAAAGGAGAGAGAGAGAAGGAGAGAGAGAAGGGGGGATAGAGCGAGAGAGAGAAAAAGAGAAGGAGAGAGAGAGAAAAGGAGAGAGAGAAGGAGAGAGAGAGCGAGAAAGAGAGCGAGAGAGTGTTGTTAAAAGAAATTAAAAACAATAGATCAGTGAAATGCTGGTGATACATTAAAACACAAAACTTATGAAAACCGTACTAGAAAGACAGGTGAAATGCAGGCGAGCAAGAGGTAGACAGTGTCACAAGTGGGGAGACAGCATCAGGAGATGCAAAACGACTGGGAAACTGTACAGCCAAAGCCAAAGAACAGTTGATGATGCGTGGTCAAATTCAGACAACCTTTATTAAGGACACGCCATTTTACTGTTAACTGCTATTTATTCCCCCCCCCCCCCCCCCCCCATACCTCCTCCCCACCCCGCCCCAAGTGTATCTTGCATTCAGTAATTTACAAAAGAGCTCAAAGAAATCAAGTAATATAACAGTCTCCGTGGCTAAGTGGTAGAGCCGTTTGCCTCGAAGTCAGAAAGTCTTTAGTTCGAGCGATGCCAAATTATGACTGTATATTGCTATCGGCTTGGTTAATGATTAGGATGATATTTTCAGATGAGGGCTAGGCTGAGTCATTTAAAAAAAAAAAAAAGCTTTATAAAAGAAGCTTGTAGGTAAACATATAGTTTAAGTAGCTGTGTATCAGTTAAACGTAGAGAAAATAGTGTAACCGCATTCCTTTTGGCTGGATAGAGGTCAGTGAAGGAGTAGACGGATCTCGTAAACTTGTAATTGGGGCATCGTGTTTTTCAAAACACTTTCTGGGCGGATTCTGGTGGTCACAACTGTGTCATCACGTCCATATGTTACACAGGTTTCTCACGGGCACTGCATGCTGCTGTCATGACAAACTCACGTGCATCTTTGTGTGAGCCTTGGTGCACTGTACTCCATGTTTTCTGGATTCATGGTGACTGGACATTGATGCTTATCTACCCGATTTCCAGCTGCTAGAAATGTCAAAAACATTTATAAGAATGTTTATATAAAGTTCACATCCACTTCCAAGTAATTATGTCTGTCGTCCCCATGAATTGTTTTCCTGACTGTATTATACTGTATTCTTGTTTGTTACTGGTTCTGATTAACTACAACTAGTTCTCTTTTCTGCTCTACACGTGCACGACTCCTGGCTCACGCATCTGTCACGTGATTCTAACCGATTTGTTTTTGAAATACTTCCAGAAGGACATCAAATCCTGGGATGGTTCATAGACGGTATGTGTCATTGCTTTTTTTCAGATGCCAAACACAGACCCGAGTGCCGGGGAGAATGAACTTCTTCTTCTTGTCAACTTTTGACTTCCTTTACCGAGCTGAAACATTTTGGGATGTTCTAAACTTGTCCAGCAGTGACAGTCTCGCTGTAAAAAGTGTAGGATTTCTCGCCGTGCTCTGTATTCTAGATATATCTAGCGGTTGGGGTGGGGGAACTACATGGCTGTGAATTAGCCCACATACTAGCAGGGAAGACTAATATGGACAACACACGCATGATCAAGTCGGATGTATGGAAATACCACAGCTATATTGTAAACACCACAATGACTATGCCCTGGTATTTTCCTAGTTTGCTAATGTGGCTACACCGCTGACATGCACCATCAATTTTTGTTGGTTTTACTGAAGCTTTGCAGCGAGCAGATATTCATTCAGAGATAAATGTGATTCAATGTCAACATACCCCCCTGCCTCCATGGGAAAGGCTGGGATAGGCAGACATAATGGTCAAGTCAATGGTCAAGAAAACATCGTCTGTGGCTCTAGCCCAGGAATTTGGTCAAGATAAACAATGTGTGGAATAAAGGGCGGAATGACTTTCAGAAGCCTGTCAATGAATGGAGACACCGCGAAAGTCTAATACGTGCATGGATATGTCCATTCTAGTGTAGGGGTTGTAACATCAGCATGATTCGATGCTAGTGTAGGGGTTGTAACATCAGCACGATTCGATACTAGTGTAGTGTTTGTAACATTAGCATGATTCGATACTAGCGTTCATGTCGGCACTTCATTTGTTTTCAAATCTTGAAAGAAACATCTGAGACTTTTAAAATGAACAGTTTGTTTCATATTCATTTCTGAGGCCATGGTTTACTTTTTTAAAGCTGATTCAAGCGGGAAAAGATAAAAAAAATTCTCCTTTCTGACCTTCAGGCATGATCTGATGAAAGAAAGTCCTGGCCATGATATGATAAGGAATCAGCTCAAAACGTCGTTGACAACTCCCACATTTTCTTCAGATAAATAGGAAAGTGATAACACACCGATAAATAATTAAAGGATTTGACCACGGGTGAACCCCCATCTCACCCCCTTCCCCCCTCCCGCCCCACTCCCTTTAAAAAAATAATATATGAAATAAAGAGTTACTGACCGATAAATTCTCTTAGACATGATTCTAGGACAGGCCCAGCAAGTTGTTCTTCTTCTTCAGCATTCTGAGCCCTTGAGGTTCATTGCTGTAGATATCACCCGCCTCCATTCATCTCTCAGGTTAGCCTTCTCTTTCCATTTGGTGACACCAAGTGTTTGCAGGTCTGTCTGGATATTATCTCTCCATCGTCTTCTTGGTTTGCCTTGTGGTCTAGGACAATTAATCTCCCTTGTGTATACAGTTTTTTCCTCTCTGTCATCTAACATTCTTTCAGTGTGCCCTAACCATTTTAGTCTATTAGCTCTCATGATGCCAGTGATCAATGGTGATTTAAACAGATTATGAATTTCGTTATTGCTTCTCACTATCCATTCCCCGCTCTTGATGCAAGTTGATAATATAAAAATCAAACGGACGGAAACATATAAGTACTTGGGTGTAAACTTCAACTGCTGAACATTATGAGAGAGGAAATACGATCTAGAAATAAAGTACACTTTGCCCTTTAACATCTGCTAAAGTCAAAGTGTCTGTCTCGCAACATCAAGATCAAATTCTTTAAACCGTTGATGAGATCAGTCGTGTTATATGGCTCTGAAACTTGGAGCATAACTAAAACATATGAAGACTTATTACAGGTTTGCAAAAACTGAGTCTTACGACGAACCTTTGGACCCATCAAGGATGCAATTAGCGGTGATTGGAGAGAGAAGCAACAACGAAATTTATAATATGTGGTTACATAGTAATAAATCGTGGAGCACCTATGTCGAAGCGAAGACAAAGAAGAAAACGTAAAAACCGACAACTGAAGGGGACAGTTAATTTAACTGATTGACACCATGACATCACACAAGCGATAAACACCCGATGACACAAAGTGCCACCATGTGGCTGAGGATCACCATGGAGAGGTCCCAGAAACCGCGTTTAGCCTTTAAGCCATATTTATGGTCAGGCTATATTGCGGCCCCTGGAAAAAGCCAGAGTAGGGCTTCATATAACGAAAAATTTCATCCTAAAAAAGACGGACAGTAGTTGATTAATTTAACACAGCCAGATGTGTGGGAGTACTGATTGTCTTAGGTGAGGGTGATAGTTAATAACAAATATTAGATAGATAGATAATACCTAATATTAGCAGTATCTTGGTTCCTCGGCAGTATTTTGCAGACTCTGGTCGTTGATCTCCCGTCTTACATCAAAGATACCAACCATGCCATCTCTATCTTTCAGTCTATCCAGTTCACCTCTTCTTCCAGGTACCACATCTTCACCTTAGATGTGACCTCCCTCTACACCTCTATTGCACATGCGGATGGCCGAAAGGCTTTGTGGTTCTTTCTAGATCAGAGAGTCAGTCCTGCCATAGCCACTGACCCAAGTCATTCTATCCTTCGCCATTTCATGGAGCTCTCCCCATGTCCTCCCCATCTTTCTAACTTCATTCTCCAGCTCTCTTCTCCACGTTTTTTTTTTTTTTGGGCCTTCCTTTATTTCTATGTGGCTGTGGGTTCCAATGCAAAGACATTCTAGTTATGCTGTTCTCCTGTGTGTCCTATCCAATGCCAGCATCTTTTCCTCACCTTTTGGTCCACTGGAGCCTGTTTAGTTCTCTCCCAAAGCTCTACATTGAGAAACAAGGACAGCTTGTACAATAAACAAAATGTAGTGTTTAAACAATGAGAAACAAGGACAGCTTGTTTAATTAACAACATGCACTGTTTAAACAAAGATAAACAAGGACAGCTTGTTCAATAAACAAAATGTACTGTTTAAACTATGAGAAACAAGGACAGCTTGTTTAATTAAAAAAATGTACTGTTTAAACAATGAGAAACAAGGACAGCTTGTTTAATTAACAACATGTACTGTTTAATTAAACAATGAGAAACAGGGACAGCTGACTTAAAACAGTGTCACCAAGTAACACAAATGGTATCTTTGCTATATATGTGTAGAGCTGTTACATGAGTGTTGCTGCTGACATCTTCGCTTGTGAGTCTCTAGTCACTAAAACTTGCCTCACTGTCCGAGTCATCATTCTTCTTCGCTTGTGAGTCTCTAGTCACTAAAACTTGCCTCACTGTCCGAGTCATCATTCATCTTCACTTGTGAGTCTCTAGTCACTAAAACTTGCCTCACTGTCTTAGTCAGAGTCATCATTCATCTTCGCTTGTGAGTCTCTAGTCACTAAAACTTTCCTCACTGTCTGAGTCAGAGTCATCATTTATCTTCGCTTGTGAGTCTCTAGTCACTAAAACGTGCCTCACTGTCTGAGTCCGAGTCATCATTCATCTTCGCTTGTGAGTCTCTAGTCACTAAAACTTGCCTCACAGTCTGAGTCAGAGTCATCATTCATCTTCGCTTGTGAGTCTCTAGTCACTAAAACTTGCCTCACTGTCTGAGTCAGAGTCATCATTCATCTTCGCTTGTGAGTCTCTAGTCACTAAAACTTGCCTCACAGTCTGAGTCAGAGTCATCATTCATCTTCGCTTGTGAGTCTCTAGTCACTAAAACTTGCCTCACTGTCTGAGTCAGAGTCATCATTCATCTTCGCTTGTGAGTCTCTAGTCACTAAAACTTGCCTCACAGTCTGAATCAGAGTCATCATTCATCTTCGCTTGTGAGTCTCTAGTCACTAAAACTTGCCTCACTGTCTGAGTCCGAGTCATCATTCATCTTCGCTTGTGAGTCTCTAGTCACTAAAACTTGCCTCACTGTCTGAGTCAGAGTCATCATTCATCTTCGCTTGTGAGTCTCCTCCGCCAGGAGCTGGGGCATCCGGAGTGCTGAAATATTGCAGAATTATTGTTTCATGTCATCCCCCATACAGTTTTGTTACATCAGAAATGTGAGATACTTGCTATATACAAGTCAACAGTTTCAGCAAACAGAATACTATTATTTTTGTTCTAGAGAGCTATGAGGAATATTTTATCTCATTTTTCCTTGTCAATTGAGAAGAGACAGAGAATTTTTAAGAGCTATATAATGTCCTGATATAAGGAAGTCAATCAGTGACAGTTGCAAAGTTAGTAAAAATTATGTAGAAGCGGTGGAGATGTAATTTTATAGACAAATTATGAGAAAAGTTTAAACAGATAAAAAAATAGTATTGAAAGAAATTGACTCTCGAAGAAAATTGACGGCCCGCACCAGAAGGAGACAATCTATTGCCAACAGAAGGAGACAATCTATTGCCAACAGAAGGAGACAATCTATTGCCAACAGAAGGTGACAATCTATTGCCAACAGAAGGAGACAATCTATTGCCAACAGAAGGAGACAATCTATTGCCAACAGAAGGAGACAATCTATTGCCAACAGAAGGAGACAATCTATTGCCAACAGAAGGAGACAATCTATTGCCAACAGAAGGAGACAATCTATTGCCAACAGAAGGAGACAATCTATTGCCAACAGAAGGTGACAATCTATTGCCAACAGAAGGAGACAATCTATTGCCAACAGAAGGAGACAATCTATTGCCAACAGAAGGAGACAATCTATTGCCAACAGAAGGAGACAATCTATTGCCAACAGAAGGAGACAATCTATTGCCAACAGAAGGAGACAATCTGCTTCTTAGGTTATGTCATGTAAAGGTGAAAACTGGTATATGCAATGATCATGTGAAAGCTGGAGGTGAAAAACGGCACAGACAAGAGAGAGAGAGAGAGAGAGAAAGAGAGAAAAAGAGAGAGAGAGAGAGAGAGAGAGAGAGAGAGAGAGAGAGAGAGAGAGAGAGACACAGAGAGAGAGAGAGAGAGAGAGAGAGAGAGAGAGAGAGAGAGAGAGAGAGAGAGAGAGAGAGAGAGAGAGAGAGAGAGAGAGAGAGAGAGAGAGAGAGAGAGAGCGAGAGAGAGATGCTGGACAGTCTGACATCATGGCATGGAGGATCATCTGTCAGAACTGATTAAAAATACATAAGAGACAGTTGTGGATATACATGACAATGGCTTCCAATGGTAAACATCATGTGCAATTCCATATTTACCTGCCCCTCTCCTGTCATACGGCAAACCATCCTGTATTTATCTGCCCCTCTCCTGTCATACGGCAAACCATCCTTTATTTATCTGCCCCTCTCCTGTCATACGACAAACCATCCTGTATTTATCTGCCCCTCTCCTGTCATACGGCAAACCATCCTTTATTTATCTGCCCCTCTCCTGTCATACGGCAAACCATCCTGTATTTATCTGCCCCTCTCCTGTCATACGGCAAACCATCCTGTATTTATCTGCCCCTCTCCTGTCATACGACAAACCATCCTGTATTTATCTGCCCCTCTCCTGTCATACGGCAAACCATCCTTTATTTATCTGCCCCTCTCCTGTCATACGGCAAACCATCCTGTATTTATCTGCCCCTCTCCTGTAATACGGCAAACCATCCTTTATTTATCTGCCCCTCTCCTGTCATACGGAAAACCATCCTTTATTTATCTGTCCATCTCCTGTCATACGGAACACCATCCTTTATTTATCTGTCCCTCTCCTGTCATATGAGAAATCATTCTGTAATTATCTGCCCCTCTCCTGTCTTATGGCAAACCATTCTGTATTTATTTGTGACTCTCCTGTCTTATGAGAAACCATCATGTATTTATCTGTCCCTCTAATGTCTTATGAGAAACCATCCCCATGGCAAACCATAGTGTATTTATCTGTCCCTCTCCTGTCATATGAGAAACCATCCTGTATTTATCTGTCCCTCTTCTGTCATTTGAGAAACCATCCTGTATTTATCTGTCCATCTTCTGTCATTTGAGAAACCATCCTGTATTTATCTGTCCATCTTCTGTCATTTGAGAAACCATCCTGTATTTATATGTCCTGCTGCTGTCATATGAGAAACCATCCCCATGGCAAAAAATCATGTTTTTATCGGTCCTTCTCCTGTCTTATGAGAAACCAACCATCCTGTATTTATCTGTCTCTCTTCTGTCATATGGCAAGCCATCCAAGATTTATCTGCCCCTCTTCTGTCATATGGCAAGGCGTCAGTATTTTAGGCTATCTTCCGAATAACGGTCCCAAATTAACGAGGCCAGAAATATACCCTAACAGGGCCTCAGTCACGTGTCAATTGCGGACTTCCGGGGACTATACCGCCACCGCCGAGAGTATCTCCCACGCCGCTATGTGCGGCGTGGATTGAGGCAAAACTAGATGGCTGGGACTCACAGGAAAATAAAATGAAGGAAGCTGCAGGAGATGCGGTAGCTGCTGCTCGTGAGTCTAGTTTAGCCCCAATCCATGCCGTGCGAGCGGCGTGGGAGATACTCTCGGCGGTGGCGGTAGTCGCTGGAAGTGCGCAATTTAAGTCACCGGAAGTCCGCAATTGACACATGACTGAGGCCCTGTTAGGGTATATTTTCGGCCTCAATAATTTAGGACTGTTATTCAGAAGATAACCATCTATATTACTTCCCCTTGTTCTCTTGCCTATTAAGTTTGGCACATGTTAAAACTTAGTGAATTGATTAAAAAGTAACTAAACAAAGCTAGAAATGCGTAGGTAGCGATAAACACATGGACAACCATAATATAAAAATGGTCAGTCTTAACGATGTTAGTCTCTTCATGTGTGTACCCACAGAGTAGACATTCAGCCATGTCTGTACCCACAGAGTAGACATTCAGCCATGTGTGTACCCACAGAGTAGACATTCAGCCATGTCTGTACCCACAGAGTAGACATTCAGCCATGTCTGTACCCACAGAGTAGACATTCAGCCATGTCTGTACCCACAGAGTAGACATTCAGCCATGTCTGTACCCACAGAGTAGACATTCAGCCATGTCTGTACCCACAGAGTAGACATTCAGCCATGTCTGTACCCACAGAGTAGACATTCAGCCATGTCTGTACCCACAGAGTAGACATTCAGCCATGTCTGTATCCACAGAGTAGACATTCAGCCATGTCTGTACCCACAGAGTAGACATTCAGCCATGTGTGTACCCACAGAGTAGACATTCAGCCATGTGTGTACCCACAGAGTAGACATTCAGCCATGTGTGTACCCACAGAGTAGACATTCAGCCATGTGTGTACCCACAGAGTAGACATTCAGCCATGTGTGTACCCATAGAGTAGACATTCAGCCATGTGTGTACCCACAGAGTAGACATTCAGCCATGTGTGTACCCACAGAGTAGACATTCAGCCATGTGTGTACCCACAGAGTAGACATTCAGCCATGTCTGTACCCACAGAGTAGACATTCAGCCATGTGTGTACCCACAGAGTAGACATTTAGCCATGTCTGTACCCACAGAGTAGACATTCAGCCATGTGTGTACCCACAGAGTAGACATTCAGCCATGTGTGTACCCACAGAGTAGACATTCAGCCATGTCTGTACGCACAGCGTAGACATTCAGCCATGTGTGTACCCATAGAGTAGACATTCAGCCATGTGTGTACCCACAGAGTAGACATTCAGCCATGTGTGTACCCACAGAGTAGACATTTAGCCATGTCTGTACCCACAGAGTAGACATTCAGCCATGTCTGTACCCACAGAGTAGACATTCAGCCATGTCTGTACCCACAGAGTAGACATTCAGGAATGTCTGTACCCACAGAGTAGACATTCAGCCATGTGTGTACCCACAGAGTAGACATTCAGCCATGTGTGTACCCACAGAGTAGACATTCAGCCATGTGTGTACCCACAGAGTAGACATTCAGCCATGTGTGTACCCACAGAGTAGACATTCAGCCATGTGTGTACCCACAGAGTAGACATTCAGCCATGTGTGTACCCACAGAGTAGACATTCAGCCATTGGAACAATACTAGAATAGAAAATGACAAAGCAATAATAACATGCCTAAACATGGCACAGATCTGAAACTGTAGAGAGTTCTGTGTTTGGAATAATCTTCAAATGAAAGAAAACTTCTAGGGGTGCAGTGAATTTGACATGAGGGAGTGTTAAATCCATTGCAAGGTGTATAAGTGTTAACCCTGTACTTAAACTCAGATGCTAGTATTCACTAAGTTGGTTTTATTTTGATGCAAGACTTCTGCCACTTGTCCTGGTCCTGGGATAATGGCCTCATTGGCATAACAGAAATAGCAAGAGATCTCACAGCTGGTGACCCCCAGAGATGCAGTGCCCTGACAACTTCTCATTAGCCCACCCCAATGCATGGGTGACAATATCTATAGAGAATCCACTGTACAATGGGTGAGGTTCACAGCTCGAGCCTCCTACTAAATAAACCAAGCTCAGATGTCTTTCCACTGAGTCTCCTACTCAATAACCCAAGCTCAGATGTCTTTCCACTGAGTCTCCTACTAAATAAACCAAGCTCAGATGTCTTTCCACTGAGTCTCCTACTCAATGGCAACAAAAGGTTCAGACTGGCTAGTCATCCTTGTGATAGAATCAACATTTCTTTTAAAGTCAGATTGCCTCAGCTCGATAGGCAAGGAACCAACAGACTGCACACATCTGTAAAATGGATGCATATGCAAAACTCAAGTCTTGGAACACAGCCAAAGTCCAGAAATGAATGAACAGTCAGGAATTTCCACCAATGTTTGCAGCAAGTGACTACAATCAGAGAACTTCTACATGAAAAAAGATGGCACTATAGTCTGGCAGTAAACTGGTACAACAGCACCTTTCTTCACCTGTGATATACTATAGTACCTGTCTATTTCTATGATGTCTCTCTCTTGCAAAACAGCATCTGTCTTCTGTGATTTCCATCTTGTGCTCTAGCACCTGTCTTCTGTGACACCCCCAGTCTTTACTCTAGGAGATTCTTCCGTTATGTCCCCAGTCGTGTAATATAGCACCTGTTTTCTGTGATGTCCCCAGTCTTGTACTATAGCACCTGTTTTCTGTGATGTCCCCAGTCTTGTACTATAGCACATGTTTTCTGTGATGTCCCCAGTCTTGTACTATAGCACCTGTCTTCAGTGATGTTCCCAGTTTGATACTATAGCACCTGTCTTCTTGATTTCCCCAGTCTTGTACTATAGCACATGTTTTCTGTGATGTCCCTAGTCTTGTACTATAGCAACTGTCTTCTGTGATGTCCCCAGTCTTGTACTATAGCACCTGTCTTCTGTGATGTCTCCAGTCTTGTACTATAGCACCTGTTTTCTGTAATGTCGCCAGACTTGTACTATAGCCACCGTCTTCTGTGATGTTCCCAGCTTGTACTATAACACCTGTTTTCTGTGATGTCTCCAGTCTTGTACTATAGCACCTGTTTTCTGTGATGTCCCCAGTCTTGTACTATAGCACCTGTTTTCTGTGATAGCCCAAGTCTTGTACTATAGCAACTGTCTTCTTTGATGTCTCCAGTCTTGTACTATAGCACCTGTCTTCTGTGATGTCCCCAGTTTTGTACTACAGCACCTGTCTTCTGTGTTGTCCCCAGTTTTGTACTATAGCACTTGTCTTCTTGATGTCCCCAGTCTTGTACTATAGCACCTGTTTTCTGTGATGTCCCCAGTCTTGTACTATAGCACCTGTCTTCTGTGATGTCTCCAGTCTTGTACTATAGCACCTGTCTTCTGTGATGTCCCCAGTCTTGTACTATAGCACCTGTTTTCTGTGATGTCCCCAGTCTTGTACTACAGCACCTGTTTTCTGAGATGTCCCCAGTCTTGTACTATAGTAACTGTCTTCTGTGATGTCTCCAGTCTTGTACTATAACACCTGTTTTCTGTGATGTCCCTAATCTTGTACTATAGCAACTATCTTCTGTGATGTCCCCAGTCTTATACTATAGCACCTGACTTCTGTGTTGTCCTTAGTCTTGTACTATGGCACCTGTTTTCTGTGATGTCCTCAGTCTTGTATGATAACACCTGTCTTCTGTGATGTCCCAGTCTTGTACTATAGCACATGTCTTCTGTGATGTCCCCAGTCTTGTACTATAGCATGTGTTTTCTGTGATGTCCCCAGTCTTGTACTATAGCACCTGTCTTCTGTGATGTCCCCAGTCTTGTACTATAGCGCCTGTTTTCTGTGATGTCCCCAGTCTTGTACTATAGCACATGTTTTCTGTGATGTCCCCAGTCTTGTACTATAGCACCTGTCTTCAGTGATGTTCCCAGTTTGATACTATAGCACCTGTCTTCTTGATTTCCCCAGTCTTGTACTATAGCACATGTTTTCTGTGATGTCCCTAGTCTTGTACTATAGCAACTGTCTTCTGTGATGTCCCCAGTCTTGTACTATAGCACCTGTCTTCTGTGATGTCTCCAGTCTTGTACTATAGCACCTGATTTCTGTGATGTCCCCAGTCTTGTACTATAGCACCTGTTTCTGTGATGCACACAGTCTTGTACTATAGCACCTGTTTTCTGTAATGTCGCCAGACTTGTACTATAGCCACCGTCTTCTGTGATGTTCCCAGTCTTGTACTATAACACCTGTTTTCTGTGATGTCTCCAGTCTTGTACTATAGCACCTGTTTTCTGTGATGTCCCCAGTCTTGTACTATAGCACCTGTTTTCTGTGATAGCCCAAGTCTTGTACTATAGCAACTGTCTTCTTTGATGTCTCCAGTCTTGTACTATAGCACCTGTCTTCTGTGTTGTCCCCAGTTTTGTACTATAGCACTTGTCTTCTTGATGTCCCCAGTCTTGTACTATAGCACCTGTTTTCTGTGATGTCCCCAGTCTTGTACTATAGCACCTGTCTTCTGTGATGTCTCCAGTCTTGTACTATAGCACCTGTCTTCTGTGATGTCCCCAGTCTTGTACTATAGCACCTGTTTTCTGTGATGTCCCCAGTCTTGTACTACAGCACCTGTTTTCTGAGATGTCCCCAGTCTTGTACTATAGTAACTGTCTTGTGTGATGTCTCCAGTCTTGTACTATAACACTTGTCTTCTGTGATGTCCCTAATCTTGTACTATAGCAACTATCTTCTGTGATGTCCCCAGTCTTATACTATAGCACCTGACTTCTGTGTTGTCCTTAGTCTTGTACTATGGCACCTGTTTTCTGTGATGTCCTCAGTCTTGTACGATAACACCTGTCTTCTGTGATGTCCCAGTCTTGTACTATAGCACATGTCTTCTGTGATGTCCCCAGTCTTGTACTATAGCATGTGTTTTCTGTGATGTCCCCAGTCTTGTACTATAGCACCTGTCTTCTGTGATGTCCCCAGTCTTGTACTATAGCGCCTGTTTTCTGTGATGTCCCCAGTCTTGTACTATAGCATCAGTTTTCTGTGATGTCCCCAGTCTTGTACTATAGCACCTGTTTTCTGTGATGTCCTCAGTCTTGTACTTTAGCACCTGTTTTCTGTGATAGCCCCAGTCTTGTACTATAGCAACTGTCTTCTGTGATGTCTCCAGTCTTGTACTATAGCACCTGTCTTCTGTGATGTTCCCAGTTTTGTACTACAGCACCTGTCTTCTGTGTTGTCCCCAGTTTTGTACTATAGCACTTGTCTTCTTGATGTCCCCAGTCTTGTAATATAGCACCTGTCTTCTGTGATGTCCCCAGTCTTGTACTATAGCACCTGTTTTCTGTGATAGCCCCAGTCTTGTACTATAGCAACTGTCTTCTGTGAAGTCCCCAGTTTTGTACTACAGCACCTGCCTTCTGTGTTGTACCCAGTTTTGTACTATAGCACTTGTCTTCTTGATGTCCCCAGTCTTGTACTATAGCACCTGTCTTCTGTGATGTCCCCAGTCTTGTACTATAGCACCTGTTTTCTGTGATAGCCCCAGTCTTGTACTATAGCAACTGTCTTCTGTGATGTCTCCAGTCTTGTACTATAACACCTGTCTTCTGTGATGTCCCCAGTTTTGTACTACAGCACCTGTCTTCTGTGTTGTCCCCAGTTTTGTACTATAGCACTTGTCTTCTTGATGTCCCCAGTCTTGTACTATAGCACCTGTCTTCTGTGATGTCCCCAGTCTTGTACTATAGCACCTGTCTTCTGTGATGTCTCCAGTCTTGTACTATAGCACCTGTCTTCTGTGATGTCCCCAGTCTTGTACTATAGCACCTGTTTTCTGTGATGTCCCCAGTCTTGTACTACAGCACCTGTTTTCTGAGATGTCCCCAGTCTTGTACTATAGTAACTGTCTTCTGTGATGTCCCCAGTCTTGTACTATAACACCTGTCTTCTGTGATGTCCCTAATCTTGTACTATAGCAACTGTCTTCTGTGATGTCCCCAGTCTTATACTATAGCACCTGACTTCTGTGTTGTCCTCAGTCTTGTAATATGGCACCTGTTTTCTGTGATGTCCTCAGTCTTGTACTATAACACCTGTCCTCTGTGATGTCCCCAGTCTTGTACTATAGCACATGTCTTCTGTGATGTCCCCAGTCTTGTACTATAGCATGTTTTTTCTGTGATGTCCCCAGTCTTGTACTATAGCACCTGTCTTCTGTGATGTCCCCAGTCTTGTACTATAGCACCTGTTTTCTGTGATGTCCCCAGTCTTGTACTATAGCACCCATCTCCTGTGTTGTCTCCAGTCTTGTACTATAGCAACTGTCTTCAAACATCTAAGGCAGTATCTGATAACTCTCTTTAAATAACTGTTCAGCTCTAACAAGCCAATCTGTACAATGCCTACTTACTCTAGCATATCGGGGCTGAGTCCGTCCATTGCCATTTTTCCCTTCACAACAGGAGGTGGAACACCCTAGTCAAAAAACAAAACAAAAATGCCAAACATAAATAACAGAATAGACTACAATTAGACAGACTTCACAGTTGGGTCCACTTAAGTCGAACTCTGATAAGACAAATTTTGCTTAAGTTGACATGACCAGCTTAGTCCCGACCATTTTCCTTCTTCATCTTTCTATATAAAATCCTGTTAAGTTGAATTCGGTTGTCTCAAATATTTGGATAAGCAAATCTAAAAATAAATTCCGACTATATACACGTCCCTTGTTTAAGACAAACTGTTCATTATCACTATGTAAGAACTGTACAAAATACAACACATCAAGGTAAAACTTTTGGCCAAGAGAAACAAGGGTGCAGGCCAAACTTTATGGGTCGCTGAGTGAATTACAAAAGACAGTGAATTTCCAACTAGAGACAAAATTGCAGATATAGATAATCTATTTCAAGCTAAGAAAAGAAGAAGAACAAAAAACTATGCAAGAAAAATTCATTTCATCAAAAAAATTTTTTTAGTCAGCCTGGGAAATAATGTGAAATTTGGCAGCTACGATATCTCGCTACACACAGTATTCACATTGGCGGCTGGCGATTGAAAACCGACTTTAACTTAAAAAAAAAAGACTGAACTTTTAGAATGGATTAAACATAGTGGGAAGACGAAAGTGGATATAGCTAGGGAACTTTGTATTCCAAGTTCGATTCTTTCTGGCATTTTAAAGCATAAGGAACGCTACAGAACATTGTTTTCCGAGTGTAAAATCAACAGGGACAGACATAGATCTAAAAAAGCGCTATGCCATTTTGTTGATGTTGCCCTTTTAAAATGGTTCACTGAGCTTAGATGGGCAAATGTACCCCTGAATGTGCCATTAATTAAGGCAAAAAGAGAGAAATTTGCACGTCTTGGGGGTCAGACAGACTGGACATGTAGTGCTGGCTGGTTCAATTGTTTCAAAAAACGCCATTGCATAATATACAAGAGTGTGTGTGAAGAGAAACAATCTGTTGATGAAGCAACCACTAATTCTTGCACATATGATGTGCTTAAACCTGCTTTGGATAAAAATAATTATGTGGATGTATTTTTAAAGCCGATGAAACTGGCTTATTCTGGAGACTGTCACCTGATAAAATATTTTCCTTCGAAAATGAAAAGTGTCATGGTGGGGTACAAATCCAAAGAAAGAATAACAGTGCTTGTGTGTTGCAATATGGATGATAATGAAAAATGAAATTATTCATGACTGGGGAATTTGAAAATCCTTGTAGTTTCAAAGGTATGACAAAATTGTGTGTGAATCACAGAGCCAATTCAAAGGCATGGATGACATCATACTGTCATAACATATTTAGTGTCAAATGAACTTACACACTGTAATATGTCAGATATACTTACACACTGTAATATGTCAGATATACTTACACACTGTAATGTGTCAGATATACTCACACACTGTAATGTGTCAGTTATACTTACACACTGTAATATGTCAGATATACTTACACACTGTAATATGTCAGATATACTTACACACTGTAATATGTCAGATATACTTACACACTGTAATATGTCAGATATACTTACACCCTGTAATGTGTCAGATATACTTACACACTGTAATGTGTCAGATATACTTACACACTGTAATGTGTCAGATATACTTACACACTGTAATGTGTCAGATATACTTACACACTGTAATATGTCAGATATACTTACACACTGTAATATGTCAGATATACTTACACACTGTAATGTGTCAGTTATACTTACACACTGTAATGTGTCAGATATACTTACACACTGTAATGTGTCAGATATACTTACACACTGTAATATGTCAGATATACTTACACACTGTAATGTGTCAGTTATACTTACACACTGTAATATGTCAGATATACTTACACACTGTAATGTGTCAGATATACTTACATACTGTAATGTGTCAGATATACTTACATACTGTAATGTGTCAGATATACTTACACACTGTAATATGTCAGATATACTTACATACTGTAATGTGTCAGATATACTTACATACTGTAATGTGTCAGATATACTTACACACTGTAATATGTCAGATATACTTACACACTGTAATATGTCAGATATACTTACACACTGTAATATGTCAGATATACTTACACACTGTAATATGTCAGATATACTTACACACTGTAATATGTCAGATATACTTACACACTGTAATGTGTCAGTTATACTTACACACTGTAATGTGTCAGAAATACTTACACACTGTAATGTGTCAGATATACTTACACACTGTAATATGTCAGATATACTTACACACTGTAATGTGTCAGATATACTTACATATTGTAATGTGTCAGATATACTTACATACTGTAATATGTCAGATATACTTACATACTGTAATGTGTCAGATATACTTACATATTGTAGCATTTTAAAATACTTGGCATATCTAGGATCTTGAGAGACCGGATTACTGGGTTTTGGTTCTTCAACTGGTGGAAGGTTCTCCTGTCATGAAGGATATGGCATTAGGTGAGATAGTTACATTACTGGAGTCATATGCAACATTGTTGCTTGTGGAATGAGTTGTGAGTGTGGGTGAGAAAGAGACTAGAGAGAAGTGAAAGTCAGCAAATGAGAGAAAGTACATATAGTGTGAAGTAAAGAAAAGGATTCTTTTCCATGCCTTTAGCTGTATTGGGCACATCGGGCTAGACCTGTATTCTCTATATCAGCTGCACTGGGTGGGTGACGTGGTGAACACCACACAGGCAACCATCACAGGATTGTATCTGTTAGCCATTTACGACTGGGTCGACCTGGGGACCATTCACGGCTTGGTCGACCTGGGAGCCATTCACGGCTGGGTCGACCTGGGAGCCATTCACGGCTGGGTCGACCTGGGGGCTAAGGTTATTTTTGGAAACAAAAAGTCCGGTTCCATCATGACCTGGACCCAAAACTTTCTGATCTGCAGGTAAGCATCTAGCTACTACACCATGCTGGCTCCCAAACATAGTTTCATGTGTAATCAAGAACTTAAAA
The DNA here is from genome assembly GCA_905116865.2 of Candidula unifasciata. NCBI lineage: Eukaryota > Metazoa > Mollusca > Gastropoda > Stylommatophora > Geomitridae > Candidula > Candidula unifasciata. The sequence continues at coordinate 417,412 of CAJHNH020000797.1, read as the reverse complement.
ATCTAGAAATTTTCCACAACTTGCAGGTAACATAGTTTAATATGTATTCAAGAATTCTGACTCTACACACATACCACAACTTGCAGGTAACATACAGTTTAATATGTATTCAAGAACTCTGAAACTACATATATGCCACAACTTGCAGGTAACATACAGTTTAATATGTATTCAAGAACTCTGAAACTACACACATACCAAAACCTGCAGGTAACATACAGTGTAATGTGTAATCAAGAACTCTGAAACTACACACATACCAAAACCTGCAGGTAACATACAGTGTAATGTGTAATCAAGAACTCTAAATCTACACAAAAACCACAACCTGCAGGTAACATACAGTGTAATATGTATTCAAGAACTCTGAAACTACATATATGCCACAACTTGCAGGTAACATACAGTTTAATATGTATTCAACAACTCTGAATCTACACACATACCACAACTTGCAGGTAACATACAGTGTAATATGTATTCAACAACTCTGAATCTACACACATACCACAACTTGCAGGTAACATACAGTGTAATATGTATTCAACAACTCTGAATCTACACACATACCACAACTTGCAGGTAACATACAGTGTAATGTGTAATCAAGACCTCTGAATCAACACAAATACCACAACCTGCAGGTAACATACAGTGTAATGTGTAATCAAGAACTCTGAATCTACACACATACCACAACTTGCAGGTAACATACAGTGTAATGTGTATTCAAGAACTCTGAATCTACAAACTCATGACAACTTACAGGCTGCACCTGGGCAGGACTGGCTGCTACAGGGGCAAGTGTTTGTGGTGGAGCTGCTGATGCTGATGAAGGTAAGTTACTGGTGGCTGCCACATCAGACGTCACCACTGAACTGCTAGTAGAAGGTGCTGTCACAGACTCCAAACCAGGAATGGAAGAAAGCTGCAACAAAGGTTTAAAAAAAAATTTTTTTTTACCCAAAGTTAGTCACCTGTTTAAAAGTAGCTGTTTTTACAATTATTTTCAGGAATTCTAAGAGGGTCATGAGCTATTTAACTCTTTGAAGACTATTCGCCAGTTAACTGGCTTTAGAATTGATCCCTATCGGACTAGTCGCCAGGTAACTGGCCTGTCACAGACACTCTAATTTTGCTCCATTTGAGGGGAAAATGAACTTTTATGAACATTTTTTGGAAAAATTAAGATTAACAATAGGAAGTCCTTTCGTTTGCAATGTTCTGCACGGCTTTTGCGTCATTTTCTGATAAATAAAAATTATTTAGATGTGATAAAATCTTTACGTGATTTTTCTATACTAAATGATAAGGGAAACGGTCTAGAACTGTTCATACTGCTCTGTCGATGAATCTCTGCCAGATGGTGACACAAGTCTTGATATTATGATTGATATCTGAGTGACAAACCTATCAGTGATAATTCAGCTTAGGATATGGACATTGAACAAAATATTTCAATCGGATCATTGTTTCAATGAACTGTTTTCCCGATTTTCGGTTGTTGTGAAATTTGACAGGTCATACAAAAATGATCATAATATCTCAAGGATTGAAATTAATTGTAATTGTTTCAAATAAAGACAAGCTGATACATAACTGAACAGAGAAAGCATGTGCATTCTTAGAATTGGATAGCAATGTTGTTGAACAAACAAAGACTGGCTGATACATAACTGAACAGAGAAAGCATGTGCATTCTTAGAATTGGATAGCAATGTTGTTGAACAAACAAAGACTGGCTGATACATAACTGAACAGAGAAAGCATGTGCATTCTTAGAATTGGATAGCAATGTTGTTGAACAAGTAAACAAAGTAAGGTAAGCACAACATTTTTTTATGTAAATAATCTTTATCCTTGAATATTGTGTGATTTTATTATTTTGTTGTAATACTGATACTTAAATAGTTTAGATTTATTCTGCACTCATTTATCTTTATTATTATATATTATATGTCCCGATACAGCCAATACTTTTTCTTCAGGAAGGTTTTATCTTTGTCGTGTTGAGATAAAAAAATTCAGCTCACAATAATTGCTGCCCAAACCCCAGAAAAAAAGTGGTCCAGATGTTTTGAAACGAGGCAAGAGCTTGAAGACAACTTATCACAAACATCAGAAAGAGGCAGTCATCATTTGTTGGTCATGTTATGAGAAGAAGGAAAGTGGAACATGCGGTGACCGCTGGAAAGATCCATAGAAAGAGAGACAGAGGAAGGTAACATGGGACGATTCTTGACAGTGTTTTGTCATGTCACGGAGTGGGTTTCTCCATTCATTCTATCACTTGTTCTTCTTGATTGCCCCATCAACATATATTGATTGTCTCTACCCTAGTCTTAACCTTCTGCTGGCCTCTATTTTTCCCTATTTCTAAAACATCTCCAATTTTCATCTTGGGCATTTCTTTTTAAACCGCTGAATTCTCCGTCGACTTGCCGAGCCTGTAAAACGTTACAGCGGGTTTAGAGCGAGTAGAAGACCTTGGAGTGATGGCATTAAGAACAGCCTTATAGAAATGAACATCAGTCTTAATAGTGCTCTTGACAGAGCTCATCAACAAATGTTACATCTCCCCCGACACTTCGATGAGGTACAAGGTGGAAGAGAAAAATAAGACGAAGAAGAAGAAGATGGGTCAACACACAAACTGATACATGTTGTTGAAGATCACAGATTGTGGAGATGAACAATCCTCTATGCCACTTGAAAAGGCTCTTGATGATGTTAATGGTGATGATGATATACACACCTATAAAAAAAATAATGTAAACCTACAAGAAAAAATGTGAACCTACAAAAAATTATGTGAACCTACAAGAAATAATGTGAACCTACAAGAAATAATGTGAACCTACAAGAAATAGTGTGAACCTACAAGAAATAATGTGAACCTACAAGAAATAATGTAAACCTACAAGAAATAATGTGAACCTACAAGAAATAATGTGAACCTACAAGAGATAATGTGAATCTACAAGAAATAATATGAACCTACAAGAAATAATGTGAACATAAATGAAATAATGTGAACCTACAAGAAATAATATGAACTGAAAATGCATCAAAAGGGATTGTGAACAAGGTAGGATAAAACATGCCTCAACAAACAGTGAGTGTAGTTGAGTTAAGAATTTATATCACAGCACTAGAGGCATTCCAATGTGTGTTCTGTCTTCATCTTCAGCAGCCAGCGCAGAGTTCCAATACTGTTGGTACCAGTCACAATCTGGTTATATGTCCGTCTTGCCTTTCCTCTGTGTGTAGTGAGCCGGCCAGACCTTTTGGTTACACCTAGGTGCCTCATTCTCTCCAGGCCAAAATAATCTTCTTGCTCTACTGAATCCATTGCTTGTTCCCGAAGGGGCTTGACCACATCTGCCTTGCCATGTATCAATTCACCACCCAGTGGTGCAGATCCAGCCAATCTGTCTGCCTGTTCATCACCCACCATGCCGGCATTGCCTCAAGAAAAGATCCAAAGTATGCTCACTACCCGTGACCTTCCTAGTAAAGCTTGCCACTCTGCTCGAAGCATCCCTGTCTTCACCTTTCTCAGCATACTTTCAGAGTCTGTTACAATTATGACATGTGTATGCATCTTGTTCTCAAGCCACCGGAGAGCTGCAGTTACTACCTCCACCTCAATTCTCATGCTAGATGTTGTATGCTAGGCTGTCTTGTGCTAAAGATTACGAACCCCCTGGTGCTTCTCTTTTCGCTCATCATCGAACCATTTGTATAGATCACCTGGGGGTGAATTGTCGTGAATCAACTGTTGGACTTCCACTTTTCAGCCTCTGACCCTTACCTGCAGCCAAAGCTTCATACAGAGGTTGTTTTTTGTCTGCAGCTACTCTAAGGTATGACTTAGCCTGCAGCACCTTTAGCCTATCAGCAATAGTCGGCAATGCAAGGATGTAGGGCATGCACGCAATCGGGGTGTCTCTTGTACCTCCCAGGATCAACTGTATAGCTTCAGTCTGTATGCTCTTCAGTTTCTCTAGCTGACTCTTTGAGACACCCCAAATCCATAATCAGTCACTGAGATGATTAAGTGCTGGTAAAGTAGGAACAGCATTCTCTGCTCCATGTCGATCGCTGCTATATTCTTTAGTGCATTAAGACCTTTTTGAGCCTTCGTCACAGCCCCCTCTATGCGATCCTTGAAAGACAAACTTCTGTCAAAGATGATACCCAGGTACCGCAGTCTGCTGTCTTCTTTGATGTCCCTGCCATTTATTCTGAGTCTGGGAACATCAGCTCTAACAATCTTGTTGTCCACAATACATCACAGGATGGTTGCCTTTTCTGGGTTGATTACAGCACTTAACTCTGTACACCAGTCGATCACCTGACCTACTGTTGCCTGTAACTCCTGAGCTGTTTGATTCCGATCTCTCCTCTTCCTGTCTACGAATGTCAATATTTTGCCAACTCCTGGTGTTTCCAGGTGTGCAATCTTGCTCGCAAAAATACAGTGAGTGTAGTGATGAAGAAATAGTGAGGGATGAAACATTAGACGTCGAATAAAATACTTGTCATTCAGTGCCATAGTTAGGGTCCTTTGGATATTTTCTCCAGGCATGCCAGTGTGTTGGGGAACAAAGAGACAGACTGGCTGGTTCTGCACAACTTGGTGGTACACTGAAGGAAGGTTGACAAGCTAGAGGTTGTAAAGGTGCTTAGGGGGTGAGCGAACACCCTGTTGAGGCATAACTAGGTCATCGTGGTCTGAGAAGAATGGTGCAGCAGTGAGTGACTAGGGAACCTGGCCAATGCTCATCATTCATGGAAAAGGCAAAGCGGACATACAATAAGACTTACTAGTACCACTGGAATTTACACTCTGCATGTGCTGCTGAATATGGGAATGAAGCACATAATGGGAATTCCCTGAATGCCAAAATATCAATCCATAACTTATCACCTAAAATAGTTCAGTGCCAAAGACTTTGAAGCAGATGCCCATGGAAGAAATAATTACTAAGATGAAAACAAATCAAACACTGTAATTCAAAAAACATATTCATCAACAGAGCTGATAACACATCAATATTGTCTGGGTTGACAAAGTTAACAAACAATATGTCATCCTGCATTTTGTTGAATCCTCACTGTTTAACTACCTTGGCTTCTAGTACACTGAGTGACTACCTTGGCTTCTAGTATACTGAGTGACTACCTTGGCTTCTAGTATACTGAGTGACTTACCTTGGCTTCTAGTATACTGAGTGACTACCTTGGTTTCTAGTATACTGAGTGACTACCTTGGCTTCTAGTATACTGAGTTATTACCTTGGTTTCTAGTATACTGAGTGACTACCTTGGCTTCTAGTACACTGAGCGACTACCTTGGCTTCTAGTATACTGAGTGACTACCTTGGCTTCTAGTATACTGAGTGACTACCTTGGCTTCTAGTATACTGAGTGACTACCTTGGCTTCTAGTATACTGAGTGACTACCTTGGCTTCTAGTATACTGTCTACCTTGGCTTCTAGTATACTGTCTACCTTGGCTTCTAGTATACTGAGTGACTACCTTGGCTTCTAGTATACTGAGTGACTACCTTGGCTTCTAGTATACTGAGTGACTTACCTTGGCTTCTAGTATACTGAGTGACTACCTTGGTTTCTAGTATACTGAGTGACTACCTTGGCTTCTAGTATACTGAGTTATTACCTTGGTTTCTAGTATACTGAGTGACTACCTTGGCTTCTAGTACACTGAGCGACTACCTTGGCTTCTAGTATACTGAGTGACTACCTTGGCTTCTAGTATACTGAGTGACTACCTTGGCTTCTAGTATACTGAGTGACTACCTTGGCTTCTAGTATACTGAGTGACTACCTTGGCTTCTAGTATACTGTCTACCTTGGCTTCTAGTATACTGTCTACCTTGGCTTCTAGTATACTGTCTACCTTGGCTTCTAGTATACAACGTGACTACCTTGGCTTCTAGTATACTGAGTGACTACCTTGGCTTCTAGTATACTGAGTGACTACCTTGGCTTCTAGTATACTGAGTGACTACCTTGGCTTCTAGTATACTGAGTGACTACCTTGGCTTCTAGTATACTGAGTGACTACCTTGGCTTCTAGAATACTGAGTGACTACCTTGGCTTCTAGTATACTGAGTGACTACCTTGGCTTCTAGTATACTGAGTGACTACCTTGGCTTCTAGTATACTGAGTGACTACCTTGGCTTCTAGTATACTGAGTGACTACCTTGGCTTCTAGTATACTGAGTGACTACCTTGGCTTCTAGTATACTGAGTGACTACCTTGGCTTCTAGTATACTGAGTGACTACCTTGGCTTCTAGTATACTGAGTGACTACCTTGGCTTCTAGTATACTGAGTGAGATCTCCAGCTGCTGCAGCCTCTCTGTCAGTTTCTCCAGCTTGTCCTCACAGACATTGGCAAAATGATTCAGGAAACGTGATGTGTGTGTCACAAAGTGGTTAAGAAATGCTATAGTTCGTTTCTGATTAATGGCGTCAACCTGAAAGGGTAAAGAAGATGTGAGCTTTCTGACATTAATATTTTCAGATCAATAAACAAACACATTTCGTTGGTAGAGTAACATCATGAACACCCAGCAACAACAACAGCGGTGACAGTAATACATGTATCTGAAATCTAACAAAACACTTTACAACTCATGATATTCTGAATATGCCTAATGTTACCCCAGGTGTTCCCAATGTGTCTATGTGGGTTCATGAGACCCATTCTGACAGACAGAAACAAGGACAGAACAGATTAACTGCCCCTTAACAAGCTTGTGATAAAAGGCTGACTAATTCCATTATACAAAGAACACTTTACATCTTGATTCTCTGGAACTGTTTAGTTGTCTCCCAGACTACACATTAGTGATTCTGTCAGACCATTCAATTCCCTCTATTCTGCGAAGGCAACAATTAATTAATGTTTGTCATTTATCAGTAACTGATTTTGTTGGCAAGCTCAGCTGCTGGCCAGGAAGACATGTTTAGATCTGCATCTGGGTGGACATTTTAAAGACAATTGAACTAGGCTTCCGTGGTCATCCCACTTAACATATGTACCTGGACATTTCATGGGAAGGAAAGTCAGCCAGCATGATCGTTAATACATTAACAACTGAGTGTATTACTTCTTTGCATTCTATTTTGTATGCTAAGATCAGACCATACAGTGGATTGCCTCTATGAACACGCAGGTCAGTTGCAGGTTCCCCATAGCTTGCTCTGCACACTTTGCTCTTGAGGCCAGGTTTTCCTCCACGATTGTAAGTATAATGGGCAGACCTGCAGAATATGCTCAAGTGTTTGTGGTCCCGTCTGCCATGCACACTGTGGGGACAGTACAGTCTTGAAGAATGAAGCTCTCAAGATTATGGCAGCAGTAGACTTCAAACAAATTATGCTCTTCACAATATTCCAGCATAAGATCCTGTTGGTGGTACATTATGGATTTGAAATGCTTACCATATCAAAGAGTCAGCTGATGAAACTTGAACGCATACAGAATGAAGCCATGCGAGTGATTCTGGGATGTAAATAAGATACGCAGGTAGTATGTATGCAATATTTACTTGCACAGCCTACTATTGCAGACAGACTTAAAATTCTGCAAATAAAGCCATAGAGTAGCTGCAGACAAGAAGCACCTCCTGCATGAAGCTCTAGGTAGAGCTAAGGGTCACAGACCGAAAACAGTAAGTCTTGGATGTCGCAGGCTGAAGACACAATTAGACATTCGTGCAGGCCTGATACATTTGTGCGAGGTGAGGAGTGGGTCAAAGTGTCCAAGCAAGTTTCTGACGTGTATTGTTCTAATTACTGTGGGTTGTGAGTGCAGGGACTGGCCAGCTGGTTCTGCAGAATCAGAAATTATCAAATGATTTATGCCAATTCCTGCAAAAGTGATGTGATTATCTATGCAGATGGCTCTGTGCTGAGAGGCAGATGAAGTACATGGGGGTTCATAAGAAAAGCAAAGGGACATCGTTTAGTGCAGTAAAGCCTGGCATATGATATCATGTCTAGTTTGAGAATCGAGGTGGAGGCAGTCACTGCTGCCTTTTGCTGGCTTGAGAATCAGCTGTACACACATGTGGTAATTGTAACTGACTCACAGAGCATGTTGAGAAAGGTGTAGACAGGCATGCTCCGTGCAGAGTGGCAAGCATTACTTCAGAGGTCCCAGGTAGTCCTTTGCATATTTTCTTTAGGTCTTGCCGGTGTGTTGGGAAACAAGCTGGCAGACAGACCGGCCGGTTCTGCACCACTAAGTGGTGAACGACAAGCTAGATGTTGTGAGGGCCTTTTGGGAGCAAATGAACAGTGAGGAGACACAAACAGATCTTGACAGTTTGAGGTGCAAGGAGGTGCAAGGCAGTGCAAGGCGGTGCAAGGAGGTGCAAGGCGGTGCAAGGAGTTACCAGGGGATCTGGCCAACGCTCAAAACTCAAGGGAAAGGTGAGATGGATATACACTCAGACAGTTATTAGTGGAATTGGAACTCTTTGCTTTCTGCTGAAGATGGGGACAGAGCGCTTATCGAAGTGTCCCGAGTTCTATTATGTTGAATCTTAATTCAACATTCAACATGTTACAGCTTCTGTCCCAGACATCTGTCCTCCAAAGGTACCTAGTGAGCATGGTAAAGGCCACTGTGGCCTCCGGTTTTGATGAAGGCAGAAATTCTAACTGTTGTAGTTGTGGACTAAAATAAGCATTAGTGTGGCTACCACGGTCTTGGTGACAGAGTATGAGTCAGGGTAAGTGGACATCTGTACAGTGCTATCTTTTGTTAGCAACAGCATCATGCTGTCTGCACATTCTGTTCAAACAATAAGTATCTTAGATAGAACATCTTGACAACTAGATAAGACAGTGGCCCTAAATACTCAGGCTCAAGTTCTTTCCCCCACTGTTTTACAGCAACCTTAAACAAGTTGCAAAAGAGGCAGTTCAGACATTTTTAGATAAAATTTCTGGCGCTGACTGACAATTGCAGCTGACCCAATTTTCAGTTTCGATTAAATTGCAGGCTGACATTATTTCAAACTCATACATCATTCAGAATAGACAGGTCACTTGCTTAACTTCTGCTTACTGCTGTGTAAATCTAGAAATCAATGCAACATTTTAATTTCAGTTGTTCTACTAGTGCTGATTTAATTCATTTTGTTCCATTGTAACTTCTGCTCCTTACAGTTAGCCCACTCTAGGCAATAATTTCTTGGTCTCATATCTAAACGGACTATACCAACTATTTGGGTACTTATTATTTTCTTAAACTTTCTATTTTTACTTGAACCTTGGTATCTGGAAGTGAAAAGGTAAATCTCCTTGTTTATTTTCTAAGTAAAGTAAAGTTAAGGACCCTTTTCCACGCCTTTAGGCGTATAGGGCATATAGGGCTAGACCTATATTTTTTAGACCAATCGGCACAAGGTGGGTGATGTGGTCAGCATCACGCCAGCTGCCTTTACTTTCCCGGGACTGCACCCGGTACCCACTCAAGGCTGGGTCGACCTGGGAGCCAAGGTCATTTTTTTTTAAAGTCCGGCTCCGCCAGGGAGCGAACCCACGACCTTCCGATCCGGGATGAGCGTCTAGCCGCTCGGCCACGGTGATCCCATTTTATGCGTCTGGTTTATCATATAGGCCTAAATGTTACTGAGCTACATTATTATTATTATTAGCTGCGTATCCTTTTACAGGACGTTGCAGAACCAACCCCAACAGCCCCTCGTTGTTGTGTGGTTTTTCTAGGCAAATTTATGTACATTAGTTTGCCATTGCTTTCCGGACGGTCAGCTTTCTTGATACCACTGTCTAAACCAATGCAAGACACATGGCCCGCAGCTGGGATCGAACCTGGCATCCCAGCATTAGGAAGCATTCGCATCGACTTAGTCACCAAGCCGAGAATATTATTATTAGTGTTACTAAAATAAAGAAAGCTGGTTTTCTGAACTGAGCTAAAACTTAAATGATAAGTGTTACCTTATTGTAGTCGATGCCGGGTCCTACCAGGGGTAAGCCATCTGCATCCATGTCTGTCTTGACTCTTACAGGTGTACAGAATCTTAGACTCTGCGGTCAGTGTGTGGCAGTGTACCCTGTGTCCGTCAGACAACTTGACAGCAAGGCATCGTACCCTTACAGAGTTTATAGGCACAAACAGATATAACAGAATGTTTCAGGTGGCCAAATATAGCACAACACAGACTTTAAACAATTACTGCCACAGCATATATTATATGCATTTAATTTAAAGCATTTATTTGAGTTACAATTTAAAGTTTACTACTACTGAGTGCAATGAATGGAAATAAATTCTCCTAAAATCTGGTCTCACAGAATATAATAACTATAAAGTAGTAAACTATATCAGGCAAAAGAATTCCGAAAAGTTGGTATGAATTCGTGGAACTCAACAGTGCTTTTATTAAATACAGCTTTAGTTTAGTTTCAAAATGGAACTTTTCTGTTCATGTGACCACAACAAGGTGGGCGTCTACACAACACTGCATCCTAGTCAATGTTAGTTTGTGTCGTTTCCCAACAAGTTCAGACTTTTCGATAATTTGTCCGGTGTAAACAAAAAATGATTATCATATTATTTTCGCAAAAAAAAAAAAAAAAAAAAACAACAACAACAACAACAACATGTAAACAAATACTACTAAAACTGAAGTCATGCAGACCAGTAGAATTTCTAATCCGCTACACATCAGCTTCAATGGTACTTATCTGAAGCAAGTTAAAGAATTAAAATATCTAGGAAATATGTTCTCAGAGGACGGGAGAAAAGATCGGGAAATAGAAACAAGATGCCAACTAGTCATTAGACTTATATGTACCAATTGACACCGTTATTTAGACATCCAAATATAAGTATGTGTGCCATGAAACAGATTATAAACAGCATATTCATACAACCACTGTGCTACATTATCACAGACTAACCTACGTAAGATTAACCCCTGCAAAATGAGATGCCTTAAAACAAAAAAGAAAGCCACTTACAAAACCAAATGAGACAAAGCTAGAAATGATATTATCAAGCAGATTGTAGGAACAACACCGTGCATCCAATTCTTGGAGAAATAGAAAATCATATGCCTTGACCACGTCCGGCTTTATGTTGGTCCTGCCAACTGAGTCACGGCACATTTTGGAGGAGTCCCCCTCGAAAATAGGTTACTGGGAGCGTTTCCATGTTGCATTGTGTGACATATTAATATGCTAACAAAGTCCTGTGTTCCAAACGTATTCGTATTTGAAATCTACAAATGGATATTGTGAAGTGGATATACAGCAATTTTAATTTTAATTTACGGAAGACAGTCGTGTTGTGATGTGTGTATCAGTGTCACTGTTTCTAGTCAGTGTTCGGATTTTTGAGAACTGGCTGTTTATTACTTTTCTACTTTAAATGTAGAAATCTTACTTTTAGGGATAATACAAACAGGTAATTTAGAAGCCATATCTGGAGAATATCGACAGTTGTCAGGTGCAAACTATCTTGTGTTTGAAGAAAACTAATGTCTTTTATATTGACTGTGCATAAATGGTGCAACCACACTGTGGATAAATTGTGTCAAGATATTTCGGAGCTCTAGGTAAGTTAATGAAAAAAATATTAAATTTACTAACTAACCTTTCACAGCAAGTCACTCTTTGCCTCTTTACTAATTGTTGACTAACAGTATAATTATATGTTGTAGCAGTACACTAATAATATTATTCCTTAACCATTTGACTTATGCTTCGCGAATACTGGCTGTGAACTCTTGCGGAAACTTCTGGTAGTTCATCCACTTCTTTTGCATATTTGCAGTTCTACGGTCTGAGTTAATTTTTGTAAACTGGCTTTTGCTTTGCTTCCCGAACACTGGCTGTAAACTCTTGCAGAAACTTCTGGTTGCTCATCGACTTCTTTTGCATATTTGCAGTTGTACAGCCTGTGTTAAATTATGTAAACTGGCTTTTGCTTTGCTTTGGGAACACTGGTTGTAAACTCTTGCGAAAACTTCATGTTGCTCATCGACTACTTTTGCATATTTGCAGTTGTACAGCCTGTGTTAAATTTTGTAAACTGGCTTTTGCTTTGCTTCACGAACACTGGCTGTAAACTCTTGCGGAAACTTTTGGATGCTCATCGACTTCTTTTGCATATTTGCAGTTGTACGGTCTGTGTTAATTTTTGTAAATTGGCTTTTGCTTTGCTTCGCGAACACTGGCTGTAAACTCTTGCGGAAACTTCTGGTTGTTCATCCACTTCCTATGCATATTTGTTACCAAAAAATTTGCAATGATAAGGAATTGATTTCATCCAACAAGATGAAACTGGACAAATTTGTTTGTGCTGTTTGTACCTTGAGGATACATATTTAGTAGTGCTATAAGTACTGTTAAGAAAACTACTATGGGTGAAAAAAGTATTGCACATATCAATTTCATACTGATTGTGCTTGTTTACTAATTATTAAATGACAGTATAATTATATGTTGTAGTAGTCTACTACTAATAATAATAACCATCAATCATTTATATTTATGTTATGTATGATATTAGTATGTTTTTATAGCAATATTTTTATGCGCTAAATTTGATAAAGTACAAATGTCGCCCCTCCCCTCCCCTCCCAACCCCCCCCCCCTCCCCCCAGCTCCTCTGATGCAACAATACCCTCTTAATCAAAGAGTTAACACTAATATTTCTTTACTTTTGCTGGAACAACTTTTAGTTTATATCTAAACGTTATTGATGTTTATGTTCATGTTGACTGTAGCAAAAGCATTTTTGTTTGTCTGTAAGAGTCTTTATTGTTATATTTATTCAGCACACTTATTTACCTTAAAAATGACGTATAGTTTTAAAAAATATGTTGAAAATTAATGAAACTGTAGTTTAATTTGCGTATACATCTCCTCAATAAAAACTGTGGACACAGAGGGACTCAATTCTTGCACAAGAACGGGAATTCCCGTTCGAGCTGTACGGCCTTATAAATCTGGAGCTGGCCGTGGCTTTGACCATCTAGTAAGAATGCAGCCAGAACAACCAGCGACACATGAAAAGATCTAAAATGACGGCAAAAAGTCGCCCTTTGAGAAAAGTGAATTGATGACATTAAAGAGTTTCAGCATCCACACAGAATGACAAAAGCCATTGCCCCCCCCCCCCCCAAACCCCCTCCAAACGCCGCATAGCGGCAGAAGTGAAATATGATAATGATGATAGTTTGGCAAGCAAGCAGGAATATGTTGGGTTATGGAGAAATAGAAGTACACAGCTGCAGTCTCCACACTAAAACATTAGTAACGAATCTCGAATTGATAAGAACCTGTATGTGACATTCGTAGACCAGGAGGAAGCTTTTTGACCTTGATGATAGTAAAGTATTATATGAAGTGATGGCTTGATACTGAGTGAGCGAACATCTCATCAGAGTGTGAAAATGTTTATATAGGGATTGTTAAAGCTTAGTTACAATAAATTATGGGACATCTCAATTATTCACATAGAGTAACATGGAGAGTAAAACAGGGGTGTGTCTTATCACCGCAGCTAGGCACATAAATAACATATGCAAAGATGCCAAATCTGATAACGAACAAATCAAAAACAGCAACGAATAACTCTTTGGGCATAATCAAGCCTTGATAGCAGGTACATCCATTAAATTGCAACAGTCATGAATGAAGAATGTAAAACAAAAAACATGAGAATCAACACAAAAGTAGTGTTAATAGAAAGAAATAAGCACAACCTAAATATATCAGTAGAGTGCAAAGGCATAAAACAAGCATCTGTGTTTAAATATCTGGGAACAACATTCACCTAAAAAGGTAAATTATAGATCAAGAAATTAACATCTGATGCACTAAAGCAAACCAAGTATTTTTTTTTTTTTAACAACACAAGGCAATCCCAATCAGCGCAAAGAAACATCTCAAACAAAGCATATTCATTCCCCACCCTGTGCTACCAGTGCTAAACATGGTCACTCAGAACAAATCAGATTAGAAAATCAGTAACCATGGAAATAAGTATCCGAGAAAGGCTGAAGGAGTGACCAGGGGAGTTACAATCAGGAATGAGGTCATGAGAGAACAAGTCAGCACAGAGGTTGTTGCGTATCCTTGACAGGACGTTGCAGTCCAACAGCCCCTGGCTGTTGTATGGTTTCTCTAGGCAAATTTACGTCCAATAGTTTAAGTCAGCACAGAACCAATTCTAAATTACCTACAAAGACTGAAAAAAACAAGTGGTTTACCCACTTAGAAAAGGATTAATAAAGAGCACTAGGTATACCACGAATAGGATGAACAGATAACATCAGAGAAAACACAACAGCACGATGTGTCTATATGGTCGGGACGGCCAGAAGAGCATAATGCAGAAGCTTCTATCTCCCTCGACACCTGCAGCAGTGCAGAACAAAACAAAGGTTAGATGTAGTCGATCTCCAAAACGCTTTCACCCTATATGCACATGTCGCTCATCTCTAATTGTTTTTCCTCCCACCTGTATCGCTCGACTGCTTTCAACTTTTGCCTCCAGTAATAAAACTGCTCTTGCTGCCTGTATTCACCCTTTCTGCGGTGTAGGCGGTGGGGAGAGTGGCGGGAAAAGGTTATTATCTGTAGCAAGGCTTCTCAAAAAGTCAGATATTTTAATATTGCCGAAGTAGACAGTCCAACAATGAAATATTGAGACTGATTTTTTTAAATGGCCAAACCAAACACGGCATCCTTGAACCAACTGTGGTCGGGATTAGCCTGTCATCCAAATAGGCCTTGTGTGACAGAAAACTGAGTGATGATAAAATCGTTTAGTGCTAGAAGTGAAACAGTAAGAACCAACAATATATTGTAATGAAATCTACTGGCATTCATACAACATCCAACATTGCCTAATCGATTTAGCGAGCGAAAGAACAAGTACACAGAATTTAGGAGTTGAAGTACGGTGGGGAAGCACGGGTCGAGTTATTTCTACAGTTGCTTAGTTTGGAAAATGTTACGCCACACACTCATCATCATCATGTAGCTGGTCCTTTGCAGAACGTCGCTCTCATCACTGTCTGCCTAAAAGAAACCTGGTTTCGCCAGTTCTCCCACCTCATGTACTTTCATACTCAAGGAGTTACTTATATCCTGTGCCCATCTTAATGTCGGTCGGCCCCTGCCACACACTAGTAGTAGTAATTACCACAATGATATCCTGTTCACGCAGTTTATGCTATAATTTGGATACGATTTTTTTTTTAAACTTAATTTCAATGTTTAATATTATTGCCTGGAATTCCTGTTTGGTATTTGACATTGCATTGATTGTGTATTAATTGTAAGATATTGTAGGAGTATAGATGGTTAAGTTTCATGTATTGTAAGTGTGCTTAACAACAACTGATGATCATGTTGTATATTTCAAGTGATATGTGACGACAATGTTCCCCTGTGTTACCATATATGACCACCTCACATGCAAAGCTTTGGTCTTGGGTGTAGCCTTGGATCCTTGCCGGTAGTCCTCTACTGTCTTCAGTTTCCAGTAGAGTTGATTCGCTACGGCTGAATGCACGCAATCATCTATTGGTCAAGAGGAGCATTCTGAGTTCATATTTCGTGCATTGCAGTCAGCAGTGTTCTGTATTAGTATGTTTCTGACAACCAGAGCAGGGTCTTCTGTTAGGGGACAAACCCGTGTAGCAACAACACTTGCTGGATGTCTTATCTCTGGTGAGTATAGAAGAAGATATGTTGCTCATTCGGTTTGAGGAACTGATCAAACACTCAGATATAAGTAATGAGTAAGCATGCAAATATAGATAAAATGTTACATCGTACTATAAGTTTGGTTTTATTTCGATAAATCAAATTAAATTGTATGGTCTATCGTTGTTTATGTTTTGAATTAGGTATGTGAGTGCACCATTACCGTCTTAACAGATGAGCCATCTGGGCACTTGCTAGGGGTCCTACGAACATAGGTGCTCCACTGTAATCTGTGAACGTCAGGTGACCATACACATTTTTCATTACTGTGAGTGGTTGTCTCAGAGGCCCCAGCATACTGGTTTGCCCTAGCGAAAATGGGGAAAGGGGGGTGGTGGGGGGGGGGGAATCTAATAATCCGGTCCTGCACTTCACTGAAAGCCTGTAAACAGTTGTCCATGTTCAGTTATCTTTCTGCTGGACATTATCACGTACTCTCTGCATCTCATGATTCCCTTTCCCTTCAGAAATCCAAACTATTGTGTAGTTAAGTATTTCCTCAGTCAGACGCTCACGAATCGGCTTAAAGATCATGGGTTAGAATCTGCATTAAAAGAGCAATGTAAGTGATCATTCTCCCGGCTCTGAGGCGTCTTGAGCAACAAGGCTAGACCTTTATCTGATAGACCATACAGTGGCGGATTTGGTCAACATAATACCATTTACTTCCAAGGACTGGTGCCCATTCAAAGCTGGGTCGACCTAGGAGCCAAGACCAATCCTGAAGAGCAAAAGTCCGGCTCCATTCAGATTTGAACCAACGACCGTCGGATCCACAGGTGAACGTCTAGCCGCTATACTCTGACTTCTGCCAATCTGCATCAACCGGTTTAAAAAAGAATGTCAATATATGACGCCGGCTCCCAGGTCAACAGGTCAACCCAGCCTCAGATGTGTTCAAGTTGGTTGCGTATACTTTACAGGACGTCGCAGAACCAGCTCCAGTATTTATTGACTGCTGTGGTTTTTCTTGGCAATTCTTGCGTTCAGTAGTTTGCCACCCCTGACTACTAAAGTGAATCTTATCAGAACTATTTTTTTTGGGCCAACACTATGCTATCACCGCTAAAAATGAACAATCACATCCTCAAATGGGCGTACAATTGTGACAACAGAGATGAAATGCATTAGAAGAGCTGCAACAGATTCTAGGAAAGGCAGAATACGAAATCACGAAATCAGACGAATGCTAGGAATAAAACCTAGATACAGGTCATCAAAGAACAACAAATGAAGTGGTTTGGACACCTAACAAGAATGCCCTGGTACTATCTTCCACAGCGAGCCACATTAAAACGTTACAACTGGTATAGAGCGAGTGGAAGACCTCGGAAAATATGGAGTTATGACATTAAGAACAGCCTTACAGAAATGTACATCAGTCTCAATAGCGCTCTTGACAGAGCTCACCAACGAATTTTACATCTCCCTCCGACACTTCGCTGAGGTACAAGGTGGAAGAGAAGAAGAAGAAGAAGACAAATAATAATAATAATAAGAAGAAGTTTGCCATTGCACAGAAGGGTCAGCTCTTGGTACCATCGTTGAAACCAATGCAAGGCAAATCGTCCGCAGCAGGAATCAAACCCGACACCCAGGCATTACAAAGCGCCTTCGCAACTCCTAAGCCACAGACGCCGACCTAAAATGTGTAGCAGCCAGTAAATGTCCTAAGAATGTATTACCAGCAGTGTACCAATTAGTTTATGAATCTATAACGATATGACCTACGGGTATTTTTTTAAAAATTTACTTCCATCTCGGGAACTCCGAGATTCTGTGTGGAGTTCCTGGAAAAGTCCAATATTATTATGGAGGGCAGGGGAAAAGGGGGGGGGGGGAGGCGGGTTAGCATTTATGGTAAGTTGTTAGTCTGTGTTCATTTCACACCTTAACATCCCTTTACTATTGGACTTTCACGTGAACTCCCCACGACATTTCACAGCTTAACATCCCTTTACTATTGGACTTTCACGTGAACTCCCCACGACATTTCACAGCTTAACATCCCTTTACTATTGGACTTTCACGTGAACTCCCCACGACATTTCACACCTTAACATCCCTTTACTATTGGACTTTCACGTGAACTCCCCACGACATTTCACACCTTAACATCCCTTTACTATTGGACTTTCACGTGAACTCCCCACGACATTTCGAATTTCCCGAGATTGGGTGAATTAAAAGAAGAGACCCTAACCCTGCAAGCAGGCGGCGCAGAGGATCCGAGGGTTTCAGATGCGGCGATGAGCAGGGCAGGGGCCGTTTGAGGGTTATATAGTAGAATAAAGGGGGAAAACATGGGAAATGATTAGCTTGGCGGAGAGGGATCGAATAAGTTATAAATATAGAAATATTTAAATGTGATTATAGGGGCGGGTGTCACCTGTGACTTGGGGTGGTTTGTGGTTAGTTGTCATCATCATCATGTACCTTGTCGACGGGTGTGGGCGATCATGTCTCTCCAGGGTCGGTTGTGGTGTCAGTTGTTAGCGGATGAGCAAAAGTGTCAGTAGCTCATTGAGGGGTCGGTTAGTTAGATGTGCTGTATTAGGACCCCTGTAGCACATGATGCTATGACTTTATATATATATATATATATATATATATATATATATATATATATATATATATATATATATATATATATAATATATATATATATATATATGTGTGTGTGTGTGTGTGTGTGTGTGTGTGTGTGTGTGTATGTCTCACTGAACATTGGCATCTAACATTACGACATTACATCAACCTAGTTTACTGTAGTTTTTACATTTTGTTGTATGAAAAGTCAAAGCACCATATGCTACAGGTGTCCTAACACAGCACATCTAACTAACCGACACATGACTTGTTCCTCTCACTGATCACCGGCACCTAACATTGCGATACGTCACTAGCGCTCTATGGCACAACTTTAAGTTGTTTCAACAATATATATATGTATAGTAATGTTAGATGCCAATGTTCAGTGAGAGAGTCAAGTCGTCATATCGACTTGTTAGATAAGGAGTTTTAGTAGGCCGAGAGATACCATAACTTGCGTAATGTGCTTCATACCTTTGTCTGTGGCCTTCATGAGTCGTTCATTCAAGTTCTTTTGTAAGGATACTCACTATCTTAGGGCCATTTTAACTTACTCGATGTGTTTCTTGTTTGGGACATACTAAGTAGGCCAGTCTACTTCACAAGTGGTTCACCGAAGTTCGTTGGTAAGGCCCCTCACTATCCTCGGGACATTTTAACTCACTCTTTCTCATTCAGGACATCTTACAACATTCAGTGTTCTTCTCAACTGATTTACCATTTTATGTCTTTGTGACATCATGAATCACCTGATGCCTTTCTCTCTTGGGACACACGGTAACGTCTTTCTCCTTTTTTGACACTTTAAATTACTGGTTGTGAGTCACTAGATGCTTTTTCTAAGGGGGACATTGTTCAATGTATTGTTCTCCCGCGACACACTAATTCGTAAAAACAAGTAAAGATCCCTTTTCGCCTTTATGCGCATCGGGCATACAGGAAGAGCACCCATGTTTTTGCACCCAATCGTTACTGGGTGGGTAATGTGGTCAGTATTACTCCGCCCATCTTTAATTCCTCAGGACACACATCCTAGTACCCATTCGGCCACTAAAGTTCCTTGGTAAGTCATCCACTCTTCTTGGGACACAGCAACTCACTCGATGTGTTCTCCTTTCGGGAGAAAAGGTTACTAAGTCACACAGGATACTTCTTAAGTCTGTCACTGGTCTGTAAGAGGTTGTCGTAGGAGCTCTGCGCCCATTAGTTTGCCCTGAGGTCAGTAATACTGTTAAGACAGCCCTGGAAAAAGAAAAGGGGATGGCGCACCCAAATCTGTCAATCCGGTCCTGCCGTCATTGAAAGCTTATAAATAGTAGTCAGTGTGCTATTATCTGTCTATTAAACATTATCATATACCCTTCGCATTTCATGATTCTTTTTCTCTTGAGAGATCGAAACTAAAACGTAACTAGTACTTCACTCATGTCTCTTGGTAAGTCACTAGATGTCTTTTCCACTGGGGACTTCGCTCGATGTCTTGTTCCTTTGGAACACCTTAAACCACGCATTATACAATGCAGGTTTGTCACTGGTCTTGACAACTCGGCCACCGAAGTCCCTTGGTAAGTCCTCCACTATTCTTGAGACACAGTCTCTCGCTCGATGAGTCCTGCTTTTGGGACAGCTTAAGTCACGCAAGCTACTTCTTAAGTCTGTCACCGGTCTTGACAAATCTGTCACCGAAGTTCCTGGTTACCGTCTATTCTTGGGATAACTCAAGTCACTCGACGACTTTCTTCTTTGGGACAGCTTAAGTAAGCCAATGTACGTTTCACGTGGCTCTCCGAAGCTCCTTGGTAAGCTGGTCACCATCCTTGGTAAACTTTAAGTCGATAGGAGCTTCTTTGGGATATCTTAAGTAGCTCAGCTTACTTTTTAATTGATTCACCAAAGTTCATGGAGCTGGCCACTATCCTTAGTGCACTTTAAGTCAATAGATTTAGCTTTTCCTTCGAGACATACGGAGTGGCTCAAGATACTTTTTAAGGCTGTCACTGGTCTTGACAAGCCGGGTCCCTGAAGTTCCTTGGTAAGTGGTCTACTCTTCCTGGGACACCTCAGTTACTCGCTGTCTTTCTTCACAGGAACATCATAAGCTGCTCAATGCCTGTTTATTTTACTGTAGATGTGCAAACTTTGCAACAAAATCTGGCTAACCCTCTGACTACCGACCAATCATCCCTTTCGTTTTGTCATAAGTTACTTGCACTTTTTCACAAAGTTAAAAATGACGATTTCAAAAGTCAATTGGCCCGTCTAACCAAGTGTGTACATACAACACAGTACTGTACTATGATATATGTTCAATGCCTACAAGTTGTAGATTCCCCCCTTCCCAACCGTTACCCTCAACGAGTATATCACTGGGAGACATAGCTTCACGAAAAGGGCTAACAGACGATTTCCATATTTTGTCTGGGCGCGGAAAGAAGTGGATATCCCACGTCACACTCGATGGCTCATTATCTATGGAAGCTTAACTAAACACCAGACCACTGTATCTATTATGGAACAGTCTTTACCCAATTCATATCAAATGGTTGTTGACAATGAAACACGAAACACAAACACATACGCACGCACACACACGCACACACACACGCACAAACACACACACACACACACGCACAATAGAAACACAGAAATGCATTGAAAATGAGCAGTCCAATCAAGTAAACAACTTCAATAACTCAATACAGGTAGCCTCCCTTTTAGTCTCATGACGACATCAAATACAACAATGAAACATCTGGTAGGTAACTGGCAAAATGTCACCAGACCTAGAGATTAGTGACGTGGCAAATGTCCAGTGCAACTTTCATTCCTGGTTACTGCTTTCAGTGCCAGACATGGACATTTGCGACACAACAAAAAAAGATTTATCATCGTGTAGCAGATCCTTTGCAGAACGTCGCTCCCATCACAGTCTGCCAGCTCTACCGCCTCGTGCACTTTCATATTGAAGAGGTCACTTATATCATGTGCTCAGATTCATGCTGGTCGGTTCCCACCCCTTCTTCCTGGTACCGTGTCTTCTGCTTTAAAAAGATTAAATAATGGGAACAAACACAAGACACAATATGTGAGCTCAACCTTGGCAGATGTTTGTTTAACCATAGCGTGTTCTGCAACACAAAAACACACAGACATTTGGTTTTTGATTCGTTTTATTTAACATTAATTTGCGACGTGCCTATCTATACAAACTCTTAGAAGAGCAATGCAAAAAAAAAAATATTTTAACAATAATCATACTAGACTGCATGGAACTGAATACCAGCAGTTTAAGTTTGTGAAATATAGCAAGTCGAATGCTTTGATCCGCCGCTGTAACACGAAAACACAATAAGAGGAACAGTGGGAAAAACGAAAGTCAAGTTTCATTAAGTGAACAGAAGAAACGCATTATACATCAATAAAGTTATAAATAACAGTTTTGATGAAGGTTTGATAAAGCCCTAAAATATATTATATTTTTAATTCCACCCTTCCCCGAGCCCGCCTCTCTTGAAAAATACCATCTATTTTCAAGATGTTGAGTTAATTAATTACATAATAATTATTTGGCTGCTTTGATCTATAATTATATTACAATATAGTGTACTAATTGTAAATAATACTGAAATAAAACCGAACTAGTGATTCAACTCACATTTTCTCAGATTAAAGAAAAGTGTATATTCCAGGTTTTTTTCTTTAAGACTCATACACATTAACAAACTGGGATGGCACACAAGGAGGGCTTATCTGACCACACGTAAAGTCCTGGATTCAATCTGTCTGACAGGAACAACTGACAGCTGCAGTGCCGCCTCAAGTCTGTCTCTCACATCCTGGCAGATGGGGCCGTCATGGTGAACTGTTGCCCACGCTTGTCCTGTCAATACACACAGCACATCTACACACAGCACATCTACACACAGCACATCTACACACAGCACATCTACACACAGCACATCTACACATAGCACATCTACACACAGCACATCTACACACAGCACATCTACACACAGCACATCTACACATAGCAACTGTTCCATTTATCAGTTGCGTAGCCAGATGGAAGGGTTAAACTTCTTCTTGTTGTTCTTTCTTTCTTTCTTTCTTTATTTCTTTCTGTCTTTCTTTCTTTCTTTCTTTCTTTCTTTCTTTCTTTCTTTCTTTCTTTCTTTCTTTCTTTCTTTCTTTCTTTCTTTCTTTCTTTCTTTCTTTCTTTCTTTCTTTCTTTCTTTCTTTATCTCTTTCCCTCTTTCTTTCTTTCTTTCTTTCTTTCTTTCTTTCTTTCTTTCTTTCTTTCTTTCTTTCTTTCTTTCTTTCTTTCTTTCTTTCTTTCTTTCTTTCTTTCTTTCTTTCTTTTCTTTCTTTCTTTTGTTCTTTCTGTCTTTCTTTCTTTCTTTCTTTCTTTCTTTCTTTCTTTCTTTCTTTCTTTCTTTCTTTCTTTCTTTCTTTCTTTCTTTCTTTCTTTTCTTTCTTTCTTTTGTTCTTTCTGTCTTTCTTACTTTCTTTTGTTCTTTCTTTCTTTCTTTCTTTCTTTCTTTCTTTCTTTCTTTCTTTCTTTCTTTCTTTCTTTCTTTCTTTCTTTCTTTCTTTTCTTTCTTTCTTTTGTTCTTTCTGTCTTTCTTACTTTCTTTTGTTCTTTGGTACTGGGTTATGTGTGCCAGGTGTATTGGTTGGTACTGTGTTATGTGTGCGATGTGTATTGGTTGATGCTGGGTTATGTGTGCCAGGTGTATTGGTTGGTGCTGGGTTATGTATGCCAGGTGTATTGGTTGATGCTGGGTTATGTGTGCCAGGTGTATTGGTTGATACTGTGTTATGTATTTCAGGTGTATTGGTTGATGCTGGGTTATGTGTGCCAGGTGTATTGGTTGATACTGTGTTATGTGTGCCAGGTGTATTGGTTGATGCTGGGTTATGTGTGCCAGGTGTATTGGTTGATGCTGGGTTATGTGTGCCAGGTGTATTGGTTGATGCTGGGTTATGTGTGCCAGGTGTATTGTTTGATGCTGTGTTATGTGTGCCAGGTGTATTGGTTGATGCTGGGTTATGTGTGCCAGGTGTATTGGTTGATGCTGGGTTATGTGTGCCAGGTGTATTGGTTGATACTGTGTTATGTGTGCCAGGTGTATTGGTTGATGCTGTGTTATGCGTGCCAGGTGTATTGGTTGATGCTGGGTTATGTGTGCCAGGTGTATTGGTTGATGTTGTGTTATGTGTGCGATGTGTATTGGTCGATGCTGTGTTATATCTGCCAGGTGTATTGGTTGATGCTGGGTTATGTGTGCCAGGTGTATTGGTTGATGTTGGGTTATGTGTGCCAGGTGTATTGGTTGATGCTGTGTTATGCGTGCCAGGTGTATTGGTTGGTGCTGTGTTATGCGTGCCAGGTGTATTGGTTGATGCTGGGTTATGTGTGCCAGGTGTATTGGTTGATGCTGGGTTATGTGTGCCAGGTGTATTGGTTGGTGCTGTGTTATGCGTGCCAGGTGTATTGGTTGATGCTGGGTTATGTGTGCTAGGACTGCCTTGATTTCTGGTTTACAGCTGACCTTAATATATGTGCCTTTCTGTCAAGAACACCCGTTCTATTCATCCTTCAATTATTTCCTTTCACCAATGCTTGTAAAGGTCTGCAAGTCTTTTCTCCTGCCATCACAGTGAGGTCCCGGAACTCGTAAAGAAGAAAATAATACCCAGCCGAAACTATATCAATTATTGTTGACATGTTCCCAACCAGAGCACAACGGAAAAAAGGGAGGTGGGTGAAGAAGGGGGGGGGGGGGGGGAGGTGTGAGGGATCTAACATTGATAGACTTCAGTGTCTTCTGGGTGAGTCGAGGCTTGAAATAAGGGATCTCTACCTGATTTTGTTAGGCAATGTGTGGATTAAACTAGCATGTTTCTGTGCTTGTTATCTTCTAGATCAACATCACATCTTCTTTGTATCTCTTGTTTTCCCTCAAGTTGAGCTGAGCAGAATCGACGTCAGATAACTCGGAACATATCCACAATCGCCCGGTTTCTTTCTTCAGTAGGTGCACGGAAATGTTTCCTTCGATAGATCTTTCCGGATGACACCACATGTTCGAGATTTTCCCAGAGTCTAGGCGTAAGGAAATGATATAGATAAACCCATTCTTCTGACTGGCCAGTTTAAGAAGGCAGATGAAGTATACTAGATAGTTCATCGACAGATTATCCTCATTGCACATCGGATAAGTCCATAAGCGCTCAGATCCCTTCTTCAGGATCTCCTCCAGAGTGTGGCGACTGATAGCACCAGTTATGTGTTGGGTTACTATTCTTCTATGGCTACATCTGGGCCCCATGCACTGTTTGTGTGTATGTGTGTGTGTGTCTGCCTCAACACAGCCCTGATTTCACCCACACGCAGAAAGTCTTTTTCCTCCATGTCATGGGCATTACAATTACCTTTAACGTGTTCTGGCGTTCTGTTCACTTTGCTCAAAGAAGCGAGCGAGTAGAGCCATGCTTTTTTGCTCGTCAGTTCTCTGCCAAGGGACGTCACTACTCTGGAAGTCTGGAGTGCATTTGCTTTTTGGTTCCCTCTTCATACTTCTATACAAGCGCCAGAACAATTTCAGTGATTTGTCTCTGCACATCATCATGCACAACTCTGTCCACTTCTCATTTTTAGCAATTCTAGCCAGAGATTGGAAACAGGCAGTCTTCTCATCCATGACTTGTTTCAACAGCTAAATGTGGTCGGGTAAAGCAGTTCTGCGTTTTTCATCATGTTGCCTTGTTTAAACGGCTTGCCGCTTATCTATCCTAGATTTCTGCACCTCGTCATTCCACCAGGGGTGTTGTATCCAGTTTCCCCCCCCCCCCCTTAAAGGTGTGTGTTTAACGCTTCTTACGCCTGATTGCACTCAACACGTCATGCCTGGTAGTGTCGTACCTAAAAGTTTACACCTTGGCTTTGTTTCCTAGACCTGCTTTTTCTCCACCAGTATGCAGCAGGGAAGATGATCACTGTCGTGTCGCCCTAGGACACTCCTTAGACATACGGGCAGGAGCAGAGGGGATACCAAGGTCAGGTCAATAGCGTTGTCTGCGTCCCTTGGTCGGCTCGCCAGTCTGGTGGCACAGTCGTTGTTGATGCATACAAGATTGGGTGATTCAAGCACATCTTCGAGCTCTCCTGCAGGGCCCCGATACCTGATCTGGACATAAGGATATCTAGAATGGCTCCGCGTTGTCTGAAGCTTTGCACAGTTCAGATTTAAAATTCCAAGGTTGTTGAGGCCTACAGGGACGAATTTGAGCCGAGTTTTTCTCGCTCCCACACGCCTGCCCTTTCTGCAGCGCCGTCGTCGCTTACCTCTTCGGGTCTTACTTGACAGGTCAAAACCAACACAGTGTTCCGCTATGATGACAACAAAAACGTCACATCCGCCGCACGCTGTTGGACATATTTCCCAGATGTTTTCAGCTCTGATGCACGAAACTCTGTAGCACCAACGAAAATCTTTTTAAAAAAATGACTTTCTTTGTTATTTCTGTATCACGCTAACTATAAACAATAAAGGCATTCCATTCTTGTTATGCATAATCAATGGCGGTTAGAAAACACAACAATGACCGCTCCCATTTTGCCCCGGAAGTCATTTGTAGTATGTCAAGGTAAAAAGTAATGGGAATATAAACATGGGTCAAAGATGATTGACAGCTTCATACAACAGCTGGCAAATGAAGCCTACAGCTAGCCCCTACCTTTCTGAACATGGTCACCGATATCCACAAGTAGCTGGACACCCACTGCCCAGTTGACCAGTTCCCCGGGCAGATTGCGACCTCCTCCTAGCTTGTGAGTGACCACAGCGATGTCCAAAGCGTCGAGGCGTTTAACGTAACCTAAGAGGCGATACGTTTATGAAGTTATTCCAAGACATTGGTTCTCCCCAATAATGCCCTGGGACTTTCACACATTTTTACTAAAAGTAATGTTTGAGACCCGTTTTGAAATTGCTGTAAACATCGTTGCAGCTTGTGTGTGTGTGTGTGTGTGTGTGTGTGCGCGCGCGCGCGTGTTTGTGTGTGCATCCCCCCCCCGCCGCCCTATTTTACCCCCTCTTGGGTTGTATGTTAGGTGTTAGGAGATTAGGACGCAGTGGCAAAGACTCCGTCGTCGCCCCTAAGCCTTGCCTGTGGTCTCATGACTTTCTGTAAGAACCTGAAGTTATGCAGCTGCTTGTGAACCCTTGGTGTTGTGCTGCATGTTTAGACTTCTAGAATCAGGGATAGCAATAGGAGGCGGCATATAGTTCTATACACGTGTCGGTAGTTGCAGCCTGCAAGGCATCCTCGCTATCCTAGCCTAAACTTCCTAATTAGAGAACTAATACCTTGCATTATACTCCTGTGTTTTGCATGGGCTGAAGAAGGAAGGCAAACTGGGGCGATATTCGGGAGCATGAAACATCACTTTCTCCAGGACGAGATCAGGTCACGGTAGTTATCTAGGCACCCTGTCAACACCTGCACCCCGTCCACACCTGCACCCCGTCCACACCTGCACCCCGTCCACACCTGCACACCGTCCACACCTGCACGCCGTCCACACCTGCACGCCGTCCACACCTGCACGCCGTCCACACCTGCACGCCGTCCACACCGTCAACACCTTGATGCGGGTTTTTAAACATTAGCCTTATAAATATCAACCAAAACCCTAGTACAAACCCATACTATTATCTAAGCAATGTCGACAATAAAGGCAACTGTAGTCCCTTTCCCGGTTGTTTATGACTGGCTGACTGACTGACTGATTATGACCGGCTGACTGACTGACTGATTATGACTGGCTGACTGACTGACTGATTATGACTGGCTGACTGACTGACTGATTATGACTGGCTGACTGACTGACTTTCTACCCCACCAGGACATCACACTGAGCGATAAACACTCGGTGACACAAAGCGCCACCACGGATGAGGGTAACCAATGGAGAGGTCACAGAAACCCTTTTCAACCGTTAGGTTATTTTAATGCCCATGGGAAAAACCAGGGTTGAGCATCTAAACAGTCAAATATTCACCATATAAGGGGACAGAGATTGTAAGTTTGTTGTTCTATTTATGTGCCTATGTTCTCTTCATTTCCTTAGTATTTCTAGTCATTTTTGTGGTGCTGTGTTAGCTACTTCACATTGTTCTAATGTTTTACTTACAACACCCAGGCAGATAACCTAGCACAATCCACATATTCGACTACAATCTTATTTATATTTTACTCACCATCATATATGTATTTGATCTATCATCTTATTTAAATTTGACTCACTATCATATATGTATTTGATCTACCATCTTATTTATATTTTACTCACCATCATATATGTATTTGATCTACCATCTTATTTATATTTTACTCACCATCACATATGTATTCGATCTACCATCTTATTTATATTTTACTCACCATTAAATATATATTCGATCTACCATCTTATTTATATTTGATTCACCATCGCATATATATTTGATCTACCATCTTTTTTATATTTGACTCACCATCATATATGTATTTGATCTATCATCTTATTTAAATTTGACTCACTATCATATATGTATTTGATCTACCATCTTATTTATATTTTACTCACCATCATATATGTATTTGATCTACCATCTTATTTATATTTTACTCACCATCACATATGTATTCAATCTACCATCTTATTTATATTTTACTCACCATTAAATATATATTCGATCTACCATCTTATTTATATTTGATTCACCATCGCATATATATTTGATCTACCATCTTTTTTATATTTGACTCACCGTCATAAATGTATTCTATCTACCATCTTATTTATATCTGACTCACCATCACATATGTATTCGATCTACCATTTTATTTATATTCGACTCACCATCACATACGTATTTGATCTACCATATTATTTATATTTGACCCACCATCACATATATATGCGATCTACCATCTTATTTATATTTGACCCACCATCACATATGTATTCGATCTACCATCTCATTTATATTTGATTTACCATTACATTTGTATTCTATCTATCATATTATTTATATTTGACTCACCATCACATATGTATTCGACCTACCATTTTATTTATATTCGACTCACCAATACATAGGTATTCGATCTCCCATCTCATTTATATTTGACTCACCATCACATATGTATTCGATCTACCATTTTATTTATATTCGACTCACCATCACATACGTATTCGATCTACCTTCCTATTTATATTTGACTCACCATCACATATGTATTCGATCTACCATCTTATTTATATTTTACTCACCATTACATATATATTCGATCTACCATCTTTTTTATATTTGATTCACCATCGCATATATATTTGATCTACCATATTATTTATATTTGACCCACCATCACATATGTATTCGATCTACTATCTCATTTATATTTGATTCACCATTACATTTGTATTCTATCTACCATCTTATTTATATTTGACCCACCATTACATATGTATTTGATCTACCATCTTATTTATAATTGACCCACCATCACATATATATTCGATCTACCGTCTTATTTATATTTGACCTAACATTATTTATGTATTTGAGCTGCCATCTTATTTATATTTAACCCACGATCATATATGTATTCGACCAAACATCCTATTTTGTGGTGACATACCAAGGTTCATGTAATTGATCTAGTCTTATCTATATTTAGCTTATCATAATGTATGTGTCTGACCTATCATCCTATTTATATTTCAGCTACCATCATATATATATTTAACCTACTATCTTTTTTGTATATTATCTAGTATTTTATCTAGTCTTATTTATATTTGACCTATCATCCTATTTATATTTCAGCTACCATCATATATATATTTAACCTACTATCTTTTTTGTATATTATCTAGTATTTTATCTAGTCTTATTTATATTTGACCTATCATCCTATTTATATTTCAGCTACCATCATATATATATTTAACCTACTATCTTTTTTGTATATTATCTAGTATTTTATCTAGTCTTATTTATATTTGACCTATCATCTTATTTATATTTGACCTATGTACTTTTTTTATATTTGAACTACCATCATTTATGTTTTTGACCTACATAGTTTCTGTGTCTTACCTTCCACCAAAAATGCATTTGACGTAGGACCATTTTTTTTTTTTTTAAATATTTGAACTGCAGTTACATTGGTTTCACTTTTAATCTTTTTTGTATTTGACCTGCTATCCTACTTTTATTTGACCTACCATCAGTTTAAAAAAAAAGACCATGGCTCCCAGGTCGAACAATCCTTGAGTGGGTACAATGTACCTTCATGGGAAGTAAAGGCGACCAGAAGGATGCTGACCACAGCACCCACCAAGTGCCGACTAGCTAATAAAATAAAAGTCCAGCATACATGCCCAATACGCCAAAAGGCGTGTAAAAGGGTCCTTGACTTCACTACTGTAATTTATGTATTTTCCCGACCATAATCCTTGTATTTTATCAACCATCTTTCGTGTATTTGATAACCATCTTTCGTGTATTTGATAACCATCTTCCTGCTGTTTAACCTACCATAATTCATGTTGACCCGCCATCAGATCTGTAATTGACCCGCCATAATCTTTGTGGTTGAACTACTAACCCATTTGCATTTGACCTACTATTCTCCTAAAAGCTAACCTACCATTTCCTAGTAGTTGATACACCATTATTGCGGTGATTCATCTGCCAGTTGATACACCATTTATTGCGGTGATTCATCTGCCAGTTGATACACCATTATTGCGGTGATTCATCTGCCACTATTCATCAGAACACCTGCTGTCATATTTGCGTTTGAATAACCATTATTAAACTAGATACTTATTAGTATACGAGATACGTAATAGCATATTTCTTAGCAGCTTATTCATTCCAAAATTAAACAACCAGTGCCAAACATGGACACTATCTAAAGCCCATAAACGCAAAATTACTACCTGCGAGATGAGATGCCTGAGAAAAGCAGCCAACCTAACCATCCGAGATCGCGTTTATAATGAAACTATCCGGCATACTGAGGGAACGACACCTTGTACTAGATTCATCGAGAAACAACAGATCAAGTGGTTTGGTCATCTCGTTAGAATGCAGCCAGATGAAATAACATCACAGGCACTACATCTCAGAAGATCAGCTACAAGAGCAAAAGGACGACCACGGAAAACATGGATCGACAACATTAAAGACACTCTACGCCTTCACGGCATGGCAATAGCCAGTGGTAGCCAACGTGCACTGGATTGCAAATTATACCTCCCCCCGACGCTTAACGGAAGAAGTGGTTTATGATGGTGATGATGAAGTAATAGAATCAGCAAATTCAGCATCAGTTGTACCCCTATGTTGTGCTGTCAGTGCCAAACACAAGAACAGAAAAATAACAACTGCCATATTTGTCACCATGACCCCAAGAAGGGACAGGGTCATATAAACTAGCATTATAGAAAAGCTGGGAGAGGACCAAGCGGGAATTATACTGAAAGACAGAATCAAGTATATGTGGCCACCTAATAATAATGCAACCAGAGCAAATTGACCGTCAGGCATTCTATTGCACACCATCTGGGTAAAAAGCGAGAGCAAAAAACGAGGAAGAGATAGATATGGGGTAGCTGAATCCTACGGAAAAAAAAAGATGAAAAACAAAAACCTCACTCAAGCCACAGGAGACACGCACAACAAACAGATAAAACCACAACACTGGGCTACAACCTGGTAATAGTGGGTTGACACAAGAAAAACCAAAGAAGATATTTCCTTGTAAATTGCTGACCACAAACCCAGTATTTGACTTACCATAACCCCAGTATTTGACTTACCATAACCCCAGTATTTGACTTACCATAACCCCAGTATTTGACTTACCATCTTCCTTGGATTGGAATTCTGTTTTGTTTTTGGCCTGGGTCAAGATTTTCCACACGTCTGTTCGTGGATTACATAAGTCATCGGCGACATCAGCTGACACACCTTGACCTTTCAACATAGCACAGAACTTGGCCAGAGCCGAACCATCAGCAATCTTACTTCTCAGTAGATTACCACCTTCCTTGATGCTGGACACAAAATTGCCCGAGTGAAGCAGATGAGCACCTGGGGAAGCAATCATTTCGTACATTGTAGCAGCTTAGTAACCTTAGTCGTTATTTGGGATTCAGTGCAGACAAGTCGCCCAACACCTGCTCCCTATCCGTACCAGTAGCAGTCACATACATGTCCTTGACTGTTGCGTGTGAAAAGTAGTGATTAACATATCAGTCCCAGCAAAATCTGGAAGCCAAGCTCGCACATGCAGAATAAATGCATAAGACAGTCTTCAGAAGTGCCAACACTAACATTCTCAAACCATATTTGTAACTCGCTGTTGACGAAAGCCGATTACGAACGCTGGCATCGCACACACAAAACTGTATATGTACACTCACTATCTAAAGCAATCGGCTACTCATAGTTTTTTGGTGAAACTCATAACAGATCTTATCTATTGATTAATGAAAGGACCGGGTTTATGACTGCCATGATGAGACAGCGTGGTAGTGACATCTTATCTATTGATTAATGAAAGGATCAGGTTTATGACTGCCACTTTGAGACAGTCTAGTAGTGACATCTTATCTATTGATTAATGAAAGGATCAGGTTTATGACTGCCTCGATGAGACAGTGTGGTAGTGACATCTTATCTATTGATTAATAAAAGGACCAGGTTTATGACTGCCATGATGAGACAGTGTGGTAGTGACATCTTATCTATTGATTAATGAAAGGACCAGGTTTATGACTGCCTCGATGAGACAGTGTAGTAGTGACATCTTATCTATTGAATTATGAAAGGACCGGGTTTATGACTGCCATGATGAGACAGCGTGGTAGTGACATCTTATCTATTGATTAATTAAAGGACCAGGTTTATGACTGCCTCGATGAGACAGTGTAGTAGTGACATCTTATCTATTGATTAATGAAAGGACCAGGTTTATGCCTGCCTCGATGAGACAGCGTGGTAGTGACATCTTATTTATTAATTAATGAAAGGACCAGGTTTATGACTGCCTCGATGAAACAGTGTAGTAGTGACATCTTATCTATTGATTAATGAAAGGACCAGGTTTATGACTGCCTCGATGAGACAGTGTGGTAGTGACATCTTATCTATTGATTTATGAAAGGACCAGGTTTATGACTGCCACGATGAGACAGGTTGTAAAAAAAGTCTGATATTATCAATGTAGTGTGTCCTATCATGTGAAACTTGTTCCGATGTTGCTTTGATTCTGAGAAATTCTGTCAGCTCATTAAATGTCCATTCAACAAAGGCCAGTGAGTCGTTACATGCGTACATTTTACGGATCATATGAGAGGAGCGACTGGTCGAGTGATTAGATCAATTGGCTCCCATGAAGGAGACTGATGCAACAATCTTCAGGTTTATTTTATTTCTCGTTCCAGATAAATGTCAAAATCAACGTTTAGAATGTTTTGAAAGTGCGCTGTCTTGAAGGCACATTTATAAAATAATGCATTAGAATAGTGTTTTTCTCCTCAGTCTGGTTCTATACTGATAGACACACACAAAAATGTCAGTCATATTTAGGTTTGATGTCTCTTCCACAATTTAGGATGTTAGATAGTCGACAGGCCTGCCTCACTGCATATCCAGCCATTGAGCATTTTCTGCAACCTTTATACGTACATCCTTCAGAGTGTTGTTGTTCTTGGATTAATCACCTTTGGCTTCTTACACAGATCTCCTGTCTTGATTCGCCTCTTTTGTCACCCCACTTATTACAATTCAAAGGCTGCAAATGTACATGATTTGTGTCAACGTCGTTGTATAGAAGTAATTCTGACAATAGCATCCCCTTTTTAGGCTAGTTCACCACCTCTGATCTAGGTCTGATACCCGGCCCTCTCTCCTGTGGTTTCTGGTAGGTGTCAGCATGTGACAGTGACCATCTCCCGGGAAATAGCTGAGGTTTCTGGTAGGTGTCAGCATGTGACAGCGACCATCTCCAGGGAAATAGCTGTGGTTTCTGGTAGGTGTCAGCATGTGACAGCGACCATCTCCAGGGAAACAGCTGTGGTTTCTGGTAGGTGTCAGCATGTGACAGCGATCATCTCCAGGGAAACAGCTGTGGTTTCTGGTAGGTGTCAGCATGTGACTGCGACCATCTCCAGGGAAACAGCTGTGGTTTCTGGTAGGTGTCAGCATGTGACAGCGATCATCTCCAGGGAAACAGCTGTGGTTTCTGGTAGGTGTCAGCATGTGACAGCGATCATCTCCAGGGAAACAGCTGTGGTTTCTGGTAGGTGTCAGCATGTGACTGCGACCATCTCCAGGGAAACAGCTGTGGTTTCTGGTAGGTGTCAGCATGTGACAGCGATCATCTTCAGGGAAACAGCTGTGGTTTCTGGTAGGTGTCAGCATGTGACAGCGATCATCTCCAGGGAAACAACTGTGGTTTCTGGTAGGTGTCAGCATGTGACAGCGACCATCTCCCGGGAAATAGCTGTGGTTTCTGGTAGGTGTCAGCATGTGACAGCGACCATCTCCCGGGAAACAGCTGTGGTTTCTGGTAGGTGTCAGCATGTGACAGCGACCATCTCCCGGGAAATAGCTGTGGGGAGCTAGCTGAACCAAAGCGGATAGCCAACTTAGTTAATCGTTGAATCAGTGCATACCTTCCTTGCATGCAAAGGCTGGATTTGGCGGACTGTGAGGATGAAACACGCCTGGTTTAACAGACAAAAAGGCGCCTACCAACACGCTTTGCGGTGCCTCGAGCAAGGCATGGAATTCAAGACAATTGGTCTTTCACTACACACAAGTCCATTTATAGTAGATGTCCCTAGAATAGACATTGTTATAAGGGAAACAGGTGCTAAAAGAACCTGTGCCATCCTCATCAAGAAATAACGTGTTTCAGGACAGCCACGAAATATTACACCACACACAGCCCTAGTCCTGTCACTGAGGCACAACGGGAGCGGAACTTAAAGTTTCCCACATAAGCTAAGGCTAAATGGAATATCTAATGCGGTGGACAACATCATCTGCGTCGCATTCAACAAAGCTTGCACAAAATGCCTCTTCAAAACTTGGTTCTGAAAGGCAGAACAGGGAAATTAATAAAGAAAGAAAGGGAAAGGAAAGGGAAAAAAAACATGAAGCCGAATATCTTCTCGCATAGATTTCTAATCCTCACCTAAATCTAGAACGGCGTCCAGTAGATCAGCAGGCCCGTTGCCTTGTAAGCACTGAACAGCCTCCGCAACCTCTAGGGCGTTGCCAACCATGTTTCCTAGAGGGGAGTCCATGTCTGTGATCAGAGCCACGGCCTTGGTCCCCAGTCTCTGGCTGCAGGTCACCTGGAAATATTGACATAGAAGACATGGTCACGGAGTCTCTGGCTACAAGTCACCTGGATATATTGACATAGAAGACATGGTCACGGAGTCTCTGGCTACAAGTCACCTGGATATATTGACATAGAAGACATGGTCACGGAGTCTCTGGCTACAGGTCACCTGGATATATTGACATAGAAGACATGGTCACGGAGTCTCTGGCTACAAGTTACCTGGATATATTGACATAGAAGACATGGTCACGGAGTCTCTGGCTACAAGTTACCTGGATATATTGACATAGAAGACATGGTCACGGAGTCTCTGGCTACAAGTTACCTGGATATATTGACATAGAAGACATGGTCACGGAGTCTCTGGCTACAAGTTACCTGGATATATTGACATAGAAGACATGGTCACGGAGTCTATGGCTGCAGGTCACCTGGATATATTGACATAGAAGACATGGTCACGGAGTCTATGGCTGCAGGTCACCTGGATATATTGACATAGAAGACATGGTCACGGAGTCTATGGCTACAAGTTACCTGGATATATTGACATAGAAGACATGGTCACGGAGTCTCTGGCTACAAGTTACCTGGATA
This sequence comes from Candidula unifasciata, assembly GCA_905116865.2. Classification (NCBI taxonomy): domain Eukaryota; kingdom Metazoa; phylum Mollusca; class Gastropoda; order Stylommatophora; family Geomitridae; genus Candidula; species Candidula unifasciata. The sequence goes on along the minus strand of CAJHNH020000797.1, from coordinate 382,001 downwards.
TATTGACATAGAAGACATGGTCACGGAGTCTATGGCTGCAGGTCACCTGGATATATTGACATAGAAGACATGGTCACGGAGTCTCTGGCTACAAGTCACCAGGATATATTGACATAGAAGACATGGTCACGGAGTCTCTGGCTACAGGTCACCAGGATATATTGACATAGAAGACATGGTCACGGAGTCTCTGGCAACAGGTCACCTGGATATATTGATATAGAAGACATGGTCACGGAGTCTCTGGCTACAAGTCACCTGGATATATTGACATAGAAGACATGGTCACGCAGTCTCTGGCTACAAGTCACCTGGATATATTGACATAGAAGACATGGTCACGGAGTCTCTGGCTACAAGTCACCTGGATATGTTGACATAGAAGACATGGTCACGGAGTCTCTGGCAACAGGTCACCTGGATATATTGATATAGAAGACATGGTCACGGAGTCTCTGGCTACAAGTCACCTGGATATATTGACATAGAAGACATGGTCACGCAGTCTCTGGCTACAAGTCACCTGGATATATTGACATAGAAGACATGGTCACGCAGTCTCTGGCTACAAGTTACCTGGATATATTGACATGGATTACATGGTCACGGAGTCTATGGCTACAGGTCACCTGGATATATTGACATAGAAGACATGGTCACGGAGTCTCTGGCTGCAGGTCACCTGGATATACTGACATAGAAGACATGGTCACGGAGAATCACTGCCGGCATTTATAAAACACAGCATCCTGTGTCAACGAAAGCTGAGGTATGTTCACCTCATTACACTATACTGGAAAGAACGGTGATGAAAGGTGCATTTTCTGGAAAACAAGGCACAGTCAGACCTCCGTGAAAGCGGACTAAGACACTGAAGATGTACTCGCTATGAGAGCACATAGGGCTCGAGAAAAAGGTACCCTTCTGTAAAAGACCTACCGATTGTTGATGATTATAGTAGAAGTATTTAATGACAGCTTTCTGACAACCTGTGCGTACCAGCAGAGCAGTACAGTAGATTGTTAGCGACACTTTCTACGCTTAGAAGATTACGAACATCCAGCCTTTAAAGAGAGGTTCACTGCAGCAATAAAAACTGTTACTCTGGACACGATTTAGAAGACGTGAAAGGTTTGTGAGTACAATCTAGACATCCCAGAGCTGATCATGGCGCCAATATCGAAGTTCACTAAAGTTTTTTTTTTAAAGTGCAGACTTTTCTGAATTTACCAACTGTCCATGATTCATTTCCTTATATCCAGATAAGTTTATAGCTTTTAGGAATTCTCTTTCTCGGCTTAACTGACAAGGAAAGATTGCATGAGTGTTCTTCCAGTGTATAATCGCATGCTTCTGGCTATTTAAATTGAAGAATGGAACAATATTACTGGGACAAAAAAAAAAAAAAAAATGAAAAGATAGAATGTAGAAGAATTATATAATGAAGTTAGAGATGCACAACATAGAACGCAAAAACTGACAACACCACACAACACCACAATGTGCCAGGCCTTCGAAGATGATGCAATCCATATGCCAGCTAAACTGGTAACTGAAATCTATAAAAATGTTTAGTTCCCAGTAACCTATTGCAGTCCATAATCATAAAATTTGTCTAGGAAACCAAGTTTATTAACATGTAAAGATCATCACACAACTGTTCTTGTCACCTTTCCGTCTTTCCAGACGATCATGTTATTTTGTGATGTAGGGAGGCATACTAATTACCGCCCGTGACAAGTGTAACTTGGTGATTTGCAAAACCTGCTTCAGTTAAGGGAAGTCTTCCGCCATTGGTGCACCGAATTTCAGGACCGTTGTTACCATGGTATGTAGTTAGAGTTAGAGTCTTTCCCAATTCAGGCCCATCTTGCTGTTGAATGTTGAGGGCAAAATATTCTTCTCGGTCATGGCTCACACAGTATCTGATGGCGAACAAGTACATCGATACGAGTGTTCAGAAAGGCGGAATTCCGGGCGTCCCTTGAACACGCGACCATGATTTGGGAGTCTACTCAGAGAGCCAAGCATGAGAGAACCGAATTGCATGTTATATGGTTGGACCTCGCCAACGCCTATATGGCAGTTCCCTATAGACTACTGTGGCAGGCCCTTCACATGTTTCACGTACCGACACAGATCAACGAAATGATCGAGCAATATTTCTCTAAGTTCGCTATGCTCTTCTCTACCTCGACGTTTAACACGAGGTGGACTGAGCTACAAGTTGAGATAGCTATGGGGTGTACGATCTTACCCATACTGTTCGTCATGGCCATGCAGATCATGTTAGACGGGGCGGCCGGCTACGGACAAGGCCTTCAAATTGGGCACCACTGGATGCCGCCACTACGTGCATTTATGGATGACTCGACTATAATCACGGGCAGCGAGGGCCCGCACGATTCTGAAAAGATTGGACGCAGTGGTCCAATGGAGCGGTATGCAATTCAAACCGCAGAAGTCGAGGAGTGTGTCAATCCTGAAAGGTAAGGTAGCGGCAACCAGTTTTACTGTGGCAAAGAATACAATCCCCACGGTTCTAGAGGAACCGGTGAAGAGCCTTAATCGCGTTTACGATTCGAAGTTATCTGATAGAGCGGAGGTCCGGCGAATACACAAGTCCAAAGCTCCTCTGGCCGCTGTTAGTCTACGAAGTGACGATGACTGCAGTGGAGCGGAAAAATCAACACGGCCGTGAGAAAGTGGATTAGTGCACCGCCTCGTCTGACTGACGTGGCTCTGTATTGTAAGCAGACTAAGCTGGTACTCCTGTTCAAATCGATAACCGAAGAGTTTAAAGTCGGCAAAGTAAGACTCGCCATGTTCTTGCGCGAGTCTTCAGACCTAAATGTCATCGCTGTCCAGTCTAAAGACTGGTCTAAAATGGAAGGTCCTAGATGCGATAGAATCTGCTCAGAATGCACTAAAATTGAGGGAGATTATGGGTTACACTCAAACCGACCGTCGAAGCCAAGGACACGGGAAAGTCAGAGAGCGCCGAGACATGGTGATACAGCAAATAAGGGACAACGAAAACGAGGTTAGGGTTCAGAAGGCAGCCCAACAGTCGCAGCAGGGCCATTGGATCAACCTAGAGAGCGCCTTGCCACGAGTACTCACATGAGGTGAGATCTGGCGAATGACCCAGCTTCGACTGAGCTTCATCGTTGGTTCGGCTTATGATGTATTACCGTCTTGTGTAAACATGGTCAAGTGGAGTGCGACAAACGACCCGTCATGCCCGCTGTGCAGAGGAAACAGACGTTAGAACACGAACTGTCCGCATACAGAAAAGCCCTAGGTTAACTCAGATACACTTGGCCGCAACAACAAGGTGCTAAAAGAGTTAGCTGCAGTTGTGGACCAAGCTAGGATGAGGGCCAACCCGAGGGCCAGTCCTACTATTGTGCCCATACGCTTCCTCAAGGCTGGGCTGATTCACAAAGGTAGACTCAACAACGTCGCATACGCTCCATCTATGCTAGACACTCTGCGAGGGACTGGTTACAGGCGGTTGACCTGCCTGGCCATGAAATGTACCCTGAGTTAATCCGGAAGACCGGCCTGCGACCTGACATAGTTCTCCACTCTGTGGAGAAACGTCAGCTCATCCTGATTGAGCTGACCGTGCCGTATGAGTCGCGAATGGACGAAAGCCATATGTATAAGCTCCAGAAATACAGTGACTTAAAAGCCGGTCCGAGGAGAGAAGAAGCGTACACAGTACGAATCTTCGCCGTCAAAGTAGGCGCAAGAGGTCTCGTTTCCACTTCAATGTGCAATGTGATTAAACAACTAGGCTTACGAGGTAATGAACGCAAACGGACACTTAAACAGCCGGGCGAGGTTGCTGAGGGGGCCTTGAGCTGGCTCTGGGCACAACGGAACAACATAGGGGACAGGCCTCAGTGAGCTGGTCTGGGTGTCTAGTGGAGAAGAACTTCTCATCCCTTAAAGTCTATGGTGTCCGAATTGTCTGTCAGTGTCCCTCAGCCACCTGCACAAAAAGTCCAACATGTGTCCGGTAAACCAATCGTAAGTTTGCCACTCGGTCGTCCAGGTATGCAGACTGCTTTAATTATTCTACCGCAATGACTACTTATCTCACAGTACCTATTGCAAATCACCAATTCGTCTTGTCCCTGTTCAAATAACATCCGGTAATAGGTGCAGCAGGGGAAACCAACCCTGAGCTTCATGAACTCAGGTGGGCCCACTCTCTGAAAATGTATAGGAGCTCGTGGGCCGAAACATTTGTCGACGAGAGGTTACTTCTACTGGTGATTGGTAGAACCCTGCTGTACATGCTCCCCTGTGGAGTTTCTTCTTATTAACATACTTCTCAGACGCTTAGATCTTAACCTGACTTCACCAATGTTCTCCTGTATCCACATTTCTTTCTGATTCACTAGGGCTAGAGAGATGCAGGGCTGCAGATGGCAGATCTTTCGCGCAGTGGAGAACGCCAGCTTTTCTCACTCGGGAGCTTGGTCTAGCCCTGTGAGTCAAGTACTGGGACTGCAAGCTTCACTTTTACAGCACAAGGCAATCCCAGTCATCTCATACAAAGCATAATCATTCCCACCCTATGCTACCAGTGCCAAGCTTGGTCACTCACAGCAATACATAAAAGAAAATTAGTAACCATGGAAATTGGGTGTCCGAGAAAGACTGTAGGAGTGACCAGAAGAAATGAAATAAGGAATGAGGTCATACGAGGTAAAGTCATCACAGAACCAATTCTAAATTCAAACAAAGACAGCAAATCAAATGTTTTGCCCGCTTGGAGAGAATGCCTTTTGATGCGATACCATACAAGGCATATACCAAAAGAGGAGAAGGACGTAGAGCAAGAGGCAGACCTATATAAAGATGGGAAGATAACATCTGAGAAACTCTACAGCATCATGATGTGTCTATAGTAAAAGCAGCCAGAAAAGCAAGAAGCAGGACACATGAAGCGGTAAAAGAGGACGATAGGAATAAACTCACAGGGAGCAAGTACAGCAGGGATCTAACAGTCGTCAGTAGAAATTATCCTCGTCAACGAGCGTTTCGGCCCACGATTCCTAGACGCTTTCGGAGGTGGGCCCACCTGAGTTCATGAAGCTCAGGGCTGGTTCCCTGCTGCACGAAATTACCGGATGGTGTTTTTCTTTCGGATAGAGACAAGACGACTTGGTGGTTTGCAGAAGGTACTGTGAGATAAGAAGTCGTCACGGCAGCCTAATTAGAACAGTCAGCGTGCCTGGACGACTGAGCGACAAGCTTACGATTGGTTTACCGGACACATGTTGGACTTTATTAGCAGGTGGCAGAGGATCACTGGCAGACAATTCGGACACGATGGACTTTCAAAGGGTGAGAAACCCTTTTCCACTAGAGACCCGGACCAGCTCACCGAGGCCCGTCCCCTACGTTGTTGCGTTGCGTCCAAAGCCAGCTCGAGGCTCTTTTGGCTGCCTCGCCCAGTTTTTTAAGTGTTCGTTTCCGTTCATTACCGCGCAATCCTAGTTCTTTAACCACATTGTAGAGCGAAGTGGAAACGAGGCCTCTCGCTCCCACTTCGACGGCAAAGACCCGTACTGTGTACGCCTCGTTTCTCCTCAGACCCGCTGCTAAATCACTGTATTTCTCGAGCTTATACGTGTGATTCTCTTCCATACCTGACTCAAACGGGACGGTCAACTCAATCAGGATGAGCTGCCGTTTTTGCGCAGAGTGGAGAACTATGTCAGGTCGCAGACCGGTCTTCCGGATCAACTCGGGGTAATTTTCATGGCCCGGCAGATCAACCGCCAGTAACCAGTCCCTCTCGGAGTCTAGCACAGATGGAGCGAATGCGTTTTGGTTGACCTTACCGTTTGGAATCTGTCCAGCCTTGAGGAAACGAATGGGGACGATGGTAGAACTGGCTCTGGCGTTAGCCCTCATTCTAGCCTGGTCAACAACGGCTGCTAACTCTTTTAGCACCTTGTTGTGTCACCAGGTATATCGGACTTGACCTAGGGCTTTCCTGCACGCGGAAAGGATGTGTTCTAGAGTCTGCTTCGCTTTACACAACGGGCAAGTCGGATCGTTAGTCGCAGACCATTTAACCATGTTAACACCGGACGGTAATACATCGTACGCTCAGTCGCAACGGGGTCATCCGCCAGATCTCACCCCATGTGAGTATTCTTGGCAATGCGCTCTTCAGGCTGACCCAATGGCCCTGCTGCGACTGCTGGGCTGCTTTCTGGACCCGAACCTCGTTTTCGTTGTCCCTCACCGTTTGTATTACCATGTCTCGGCGCTCTTTGGCTGAGGCCTTTGACCACGAATTGACCTTCCCGTGCCCTAGGCCTCGACGGTCGGTTTAAGTGTATCCCATTACCTCCTTCAATTTTAGTGCATTCTGGGCAGATTCTGTCGCATCGAGGACTCTCCACTTCTGGCCGGTCTTTGGAGCGTGCTGGACAGCGATGACATTTGGGTCTGAAAACTCGCTCAAGAGCATGGCGAGTCTTACCTTGCCAACTTTAAACTCTTCAGTTATTGATTTGAACGGAAGTACCAGTTTAGCCTGTTTGCAATACAGAGCCACGTCGGTCAGACAAGGCGGTGCACCAATCCACTTTCTCAAGTCTGTTTTGATTTTCCTCTCCATGGTTTCCACTGCAGTCATCGTCACCTCGTAGACTAACAGTGGCCATAGGAGCTTCGGAATCAACATGAATTGGAGACACCATACCTTGAATTTCCCGACCAGCCTGCATCGCTCGATCGCGAGCAGGCATGTAGCCAGTGACTCGTGTATTCGCCGGACTTCCGCTCTATCAGATAACTTCGAATCGTAAACGTGACCGAGGCTCTTCACCGGTTCCTCCAGAACCGTGGAAATCTTGTTTCTTGCCACCGTAAAACTGGTTGCCGACACCTTGCCCTTATGGATTGACAGACTCCTCGACTTGTGCGGTTTGAACTGCATTCCGCTCCATTGGACCACCGCGTCCAATCTTTCCAGGATTGTGCGGGCAGACTCCTCGCTGCCCGTTATTATAGTCATGTCATCCATAAATGCGCGTAGTGGCGGCATCCAGTGGTCCCTAATTTGAAGGCCCTGTCCGTAGCCGGCCGCCCCGTCTAACATGATCTGCATTGCCATGACAAACAGTATGGATGAATCGTACAGCCCATAGCTATCCCAATCTGCAACTCAGTCCACATCGTGGTAAACGTCGAGGTAGAGAAGCGCAAAGCGAACTGAGAGAAATATTGCTCGATCATTTGATTGATCTGTGCCGGTAAGTGAAACATGCGAAGGGCTCGCCACAGTAGCCTATGGGGGACTGCCCCGTAGGCGTTGGCTAAGTACAACCATATAACGTGCAATTCGGTTCTCTCATGCTTGGCTTTCTGGATAGCCTCCCAAATCATGGTCGCGTGTTCAAGGCACCCAAGAACGCCTGGAATACTACCCCTCTGAACACTCGTATCTATGTTCTTGTTAGCCATCAGATACTGTGTGAGCCGGCGAGCCATGACCGAGAAGAATATCTTACCCTCGACATTCAACAGCGAGATGGGCCTGAATTGGGAAAGACTCTTCGAGTCCTGCTCCTTGGGAATGTAGACCCCATTTGCCTTTTGCCACTCAGGACATATGTGTTTTCGGATCCACGCTTGTCTCAACAAGACGTGAAGCATTTTTAGGATTTTCGGGCAGCGCTTGTAAAAAACGTACGGGACACCGTTCGGACCTGGGGCAGACTTGCCGCTGGCCTTTTTCACAACTTCTTCAACCTCAGACCAAAGGGGAGGTATCATTTTAAATGGCACCTTCGGCACCGAAGGCTGTTTGAGGCCGCTAAGGATCTCTGGATTGTCATCGAGAGGCTCTCTCCTCTTTTTGTCAGAGTACATCTTGCGTAGATGTAACTCAAGCTCTTCCTGACTGACAACCAGAGTCCCAGACTTCGGTTGCTCGAATAGACCTCGGGCAAACTGATACGGGTCCCTAAAGAATTTCTCTCGCTCCCTTTTGGTTCTCCGTCTGTTGTTACAGAAACGCGCGGCGCGACAGAGGGCAATGTGTTTGTTCTTTAAATGCAACCAAACTTCATACAGCCCCTCCCGTTCGCTGCCTGTAGCGGCTTTGAACCGTTTTCTGAGGGCATTCTTGTCTGCCCGACACTTCAGAATGTCCCTCTGCCTCCTGCTAGTATTCTGCTTGGCACCCGGCTGTGCCTTCTGCACTGTCCCGAACTCGCGGGAGCAGTGTTCATATATATCATCACCAAATTTCGTAAGCTTGTCGCCTAACGACTTCTTGTTTAGATCTTGCTTAAGTACCTCACATAATGTAGCCTCCAACTTACACCACACCACCTTATCGCTCGCAGGTGGAAACCTGATCTTGAAACGCACTTCCTCAGAAATCATCAAAGGTGCTCCTCCGCAGTCGACGTCATGAGCCTCTCCGGGCGAGTGGGGTTCAGCCTGCCCGTCGTTCCCTGACGACTCATAAACTACCACAGGAGTAGTAGTTTTGCGAGGGCGTTTACTGCGTGGAGCACTCTCGCATTTCATTCTTCCGGCATGCGTTCTCAGACCATGCAACCCCGTGAAGCTCTTTCCACATGTACAGAGCCAGCCCGGACGTTGGGCGAGTATCTGAGTCCGGAGCTAGCATAGTCGTCACCGAGAGTATATGTATGTGAGATAAGAAGTCGTCACGGCAGCCTAATTAGAACAGTCAGCGTGCCTGGACGACCGAGCGACAAGCTTACGATTGGTTTACCGGACATATGTTGGACTTTATTAGCATGTGGCAGAGGATCACTGGCAGACAATTCGGACACGATGGACTTTCAAAGGGTAAGAAACCCTTTTCCACTAGAGACCCGGACCAGCTCACCGAGGCCCGTCCCCTACGTTGTTGCGTTGCGTCCAAAGCCAGCTCGAGGCCCTTTCGGCTGCCTCGCCCACTTTTTTAAGTGTTCGTTTTCGTTCATTACCGCGCAATCCTAGTTCTTCAAAGAAGGAGAAGAAGGAGAAGAAGAAGCTTACGGCGGACCTACGTGCCTATTGGCTGAATGGCACTGCGATACACAGTTGCAGACGTGGCGTTTGGTCAGCCGGTGGCCCAGTGCCAGGCGTATAGCCTCCTTGAGGACATCACCTGCCTCTTACCCAGCAAGCATAGTGCTTCCCTAGGAAGCTTGGTGCTTCCCCAGCAGGTATGGTGCTTGCCTAGCAGGCATGGTGCTTCCCTTGCAAGCATGGAGCTTCCCCAGCAGGCATAGTGCTTCCCTTGCAAGCATGGAGCTTCCCCAGCAGGCATGGTGCTTCCCTATGCTTCCTGCACTGAAATAATATTTTCTATGGATTTTGTGCTTAACAATAAAAAAGAAACATCACCGGAACTACGGAGTGCGTGCTCTGTTTTTGATACTATCTTCAGATGGCAACGCAGAGAGCGGGAAAAGGAGAAGACAAGGGAATGGACGGAGACGAAGGCATAGAAATATGAGAGCGGGAGCGTGGAGTTTGGAGGAAAACGCAGCGTCAAAGATTAAAGCATATTAGAGTGGGTTACTGGGACTGCAGCTGGCATATTAGAGTGGGTTACTGGAACTGTCGCTGGCATATTAGAGTGGGTTACTGGAACTATCGCTGACATATTAGAGTGGATTACTGGAACTGTCGCTGGCATATTAGAGTGGGTTACTGGAACTGTCGCTGACATGTTAGAGTGGGTTACTGGAACTGTCGCTGGCATATTAGAGTGGGTTACTGGAACTGTCGCTGGTATATTAGAGTGGGTTACTGGAACTGTCGCTTAATATTAGAGTGGGTAACTGGAACTGTCGCTGACATATTAGAGTGGGTTACTGGAACTATCGCTGACATATTAGAGTGGGTTACTGGAACTGTCGCTGACATATTAGAGTGGGTTACTGGAACTGTCGCTGACATATTAGAGTGGGTTACTGGAACTGTCGCTGACATATTAGAGTGGGTTACTGGAACTGTCGCTGGCATATTAGAGTGGGTTACTGGAACTGTTTATGACATATTAGAGTGGGTTACTGGAACTGTCACATTAGAGTGGGTTACTGGAACTGTCGCTGACATGTTAGAGAGGGTTACTGGAACTGTCGCTGGCATATTAGAGTGGGTTACTGGAACTGTCGCTGGTATATAAGAGTGGGTTACTGGAACTGTCGCTTAATATTAGAGTGGGTTACTGGAACTGTCGCTGACATATTAGAGTGGGTTACTGGAACTATCGCTGACATATTAGAGTGGGTTACTAGAACTGTCGCTGACATATTAGAGTGGGTTACTGGAACTGTCGCTGACATATTAGAGTGGGTTACTGGAACTGTCGCTGACATATTAGAGTGGGTTACTGGAACTGTTTATGGCATATTAGAGTGGGTTACTGGAACTGTCACATTAGAGTGGGTTACTGGAACTGTCGCTGGCATATTAGAGTGGGTTACTGGAACTGTCGCTGGTATATTAGAGTGGGTTACTGGAACTGTCGCTTAATATTAGAGTGGGTTACTGGAACTGTCGCTGACATATTAGAGTGGGTTACTGGAACTATCGCTGACATATTAGAGTGGGTTACTGAAACTGTCGCTGACATATTAGAGTGGGTTACTGGAACTGTCGCTGACATATTAGAGTGGGTTACTGGAACTGTCGCTGACATATTAGAGTGGGTTACTGGAACTGTTTATGGCATATTAGAGTGGGTTACTGGAACTGTCACATTAGAGTGGGTTACTGGAACTGTCGCTGGCATATTAGAGTGGGTTACTGGAACTGTCGCTGACATATTAGAGTGGGTTACTGGAACTGTCGCTGACATATTAGAGTGGGTTACTGGAACTGTCGCTGACATATTAGAGTGGGTTACTGGAACTGTCGCTGACATATTAGAGTGGGTTACTGGAACTGTTTATGGCATATTAGAGTGGGTTACTGGAACTGTCACATTAGAGTGGGTTACTGGAACTGTCGCTGGCATATTAGAGTGGGTTACTGGAACTGTCGCTGACATATTAGAGTGGGTTACTGGAACTGTCGCTGACATATTAGAGTGGGTTACTCGAACTGTCGCTGACATATTAGAGTGGGTTACTGGAACTGTTTATGGTATATTAGAGTGGGTTACTGGAACTGTCACATTAGAGTGGGTTACTGGAACTGTCGCTGGCATATTAGAGTGGGTAACTGGAACTGTCGCTGACATATTAGAGTGGGTTACTGGAACTGTCGCTGGCATATTAGAGTGTGTTACTGGAACTGTCGCTGACATATTAGAGTGTGTTACATTTCTTAACATTTATGTAATAAATCAGAATCATTGATTTCAGAGTGGTCTTTAATTTGGACGGAACGAAGCAGCCGCTAGAAACACTTCTATGTCAGTTTACGCACGCATGCACAAACACACACATAAGGGATCATGTAGAGACAGTTGCAGTGAAATGCCAAAAAAAAAAAAAGACTTAGTGCTCTTAAGATTTAGCCAGCAATGGACATGGAACAAAGAATGTTGTTCATAATGTTCCAGCATGTAATCCTAGCAGTAATAGATTATGGGCTTGGAATGCTTACCATATCAAAGAATCAACTTAGGAATCTTGAACGGACAAGGAATAAAGCCATGCGGGTAATTCTTTGATGTACAAGATACCGCGGTAGTATGTATGCGATATATACGTGCACTTCCCACTGTTGCAGAAAGGCTCAATGTTCTGCAAGCAAAGTCAGATCTCAGAGTAGCTGCAGACAAGAGGCACCTCCTGCATGAAACCCTGGATGGAGCTAAGGGTCACAGACTGAAAAGAGGAAGGTCTTGGATGGCGCACGACGCAATTAGACATTTGTGCAGGCTTCATAAATGTGGGCAAGGAGAGGAGGGGGTAATAATGATGTCTGAGCAAGAATCATTATTGTGTAGGGTTCTAATCACTTTAGGTTGTGAGTGCATGGGCTCGCCAGCTGGTGCTGCAGGATCAGATGTTCCACAAAATTCACGACAATACCCGTCCATGTGATGTGATTATCTATGCAGACGGTTCTGTGTTGAGAGGAGAGGAAGTGCATAGATGTTCAAAGCAAAAGCGAATGGACTTCGCTTAGTGCAACAAAGCCTGGTATATGATATCAGAACGTCTAGTTGCCTTCCTTCGACCTGAGATCAGCTGTATACACACGCCGTCATTGTTACCGACTCACACAGTATGTTGAGAAAGGTGGAGACATGTATGCTCCGTGCAGAGTGGCAAGCATCGCTGCAGAGGTCCCGAGTAGTTAGCTAGCTATTTTCTCCAGGTCATGGTGGTGTGTTGAGAAACGAGCAAGGAGGTAGATTGACCGGTTTTGCACCATTTGGGGGTACATTGATGTATGGCAAGATAGATGTTAGGAGCGAGAGAACAGTGCGCTGAGGCATATATATACCATTACGGTTTGAGGAAAATGTGGCTGCGAGGCGTTACCAGAGGATTTGGCTTACGCTCAACACTCAAAGGAAAGACGAGACGGACATACAATCAGACCGTTACTGGTGCCATCAGAACTGGAATACTTCACTTGCTGCTGAAGGTGGGGATGGACCGCTTATCGGGGTGTACCGAGTACTGTGATGTCGATTCCTAATTCAACATTCAACATTCTTCCTGACTGTCCACCCTCCATGTATCATGGTCTATTGTATCTTATTCACATTAATCTACACCAATACCTGTATCATTCATGTCTGACTTGCGCAGATCTTTATATCATAGTAGAGGTCAATCTCAACATCTTCTACCCATCTGTAATTCATCACAGAGTATGTTCTTCATGAGATAACTATCCCCAATCCCCCGAATGTGTCCCAGCTACGTGAACTTTCGAAGACAGCGCAACGAGAAAACTGTTCGTATTCCTGGACTTCTCAATATCTCAATGTTTGTGATCTTGCCAACCACTAAATGACAAATATATTCTTCGTAGTCATCGCATATGAAAGCTATTTAGCCGTTTCCCCTCAAAATTAAGTTTAATCACCGTCAAGAAGTGGGCTTAGAACGTAAGCTTGATAGACTACTTCTTTTGCTTTAATCGTAAGCTTTCTGATTTCCCATTTTTTCCCCCTTTTGTTTAGAGATGGAAATTTTAAAAATGTGGAGATCCCTGTGAAGGTTCCGGGGCCCTTTTGCAAGATAAACAAGAATAGACCCACTGCCTACCCAAAAGCATGTCGTAAGAGCCGACTAATTGGGAGCTTCATTCATAGTCATTGTGATCTGCCTGAGGGACAAGGAACCAACAGTCTGCATACAAATGAGTCAGATCCGTAAAACGCATTCCACCCGCAGCACTGAGGTTCTAGAACAGGACTGCAGTCTAAAAGTGGATGAACGACCAAAACTTTCCGCCAGAGTTTACAGCTGGTGAACGCGAAGAAGAAGAAAAGATAGGAAGGACAAGGGGTGCAACAGAAAACGACCTGGCGTCTGTTGGTGGAGGGTCTATGCTCCACTGGGGGATACAGGGCAGAAGAAGAAACTGCTGCTCCCCACAGTCATGTTCCAAGTCCACACCCAAAAAGTCAGGAGTGAAGCTTCCCCGCTCCTTGGCACGAAGCCTAAGCAGTTTTGTAAAGAACATGCGTTTCCAGTGTAGCCGGATGCCTCTCTCCTTGTTTACTTCAAAGTAAAAGTAACACCAATACGTTTGGATCAAGGCCTGCTGCAGAAGCTGCTGGATCAGAAGAACAGTGCTATGAACAATACCGGGTCGATCTATGAGTCCTGGTCAATTGCACACACACACACAAAAGTGTTCTTATGCCAATTCGAATCCTTGGCGTTCAGTCATGCATCTAGACCCTGCATTGAAGCAGCTCCCAGTAAACACGTACAATGCAAACTTACCATGCTCCTGGCTAACTCCAGAGCTTGACTTTCCTCTTTCAAGAATGCTCCACTTCCGGTCTTTACATCCAGCACCAGAACATTGATATTCTCTGCTGATTTTTTCGAAACTATGGATGCTAGTCATGTGGGTGGGGTACAAATAGAGAAATGTATAAAAACACATTGAACGTCATTAAAATGTCTCTATCTTTACAATGCCTTGTACTACACTATGATACACGGTCTCTGACTTGTACTATACCAGGAAACAATGTCTCTGTCCTGTACTATACCATAAAACACTGTCTCTGTCCTGTACTATACCATAAAACAATGTCTCTGCCCTGTACTATACCATAAAACACTGTCTCTGTCCTGTACTATACCATGAAACAATGTCTCTGTCCTGTACTATACCATGAAACAATGTCTCTGTCCTGTACTATACCATCAAACAATATCTCTGTCCTGTACTATACCATGAAACAATATCTGTCTTGTACTATACCATGAAACAATATCTCTGTCCTGTACTATACCATGAAACAATATCTCTGTCTTGTACTATACCATGAAACAATATCTGTCCTGTACTATACCATGAAACAATACCTCTGTCCTGTACTATACCATGAAACAATATGTCTGTCCTGTACTATACCATAAAACAATATCTCTGTCCTGTACTATACCATGAAACAATGTCTGTCTTGTACTATACCATCAAACAATATCTCTGTCCTGTACTATACCATGAAACAATATCTCTGTCCTGTACTATACCATGAAACAATATCTGTCTTGTACTATACCATCAAACAATATCTCTGTCCTGTACTATACCATGAAACATTATCTCTGTCCTATACTATACCATGAAACAATATCTGTCTTGTACTATACCATCAAACAATATCTCTGTCCTGTACTATACCATGAAACAATATCTCTGTCCTGTACTGTACCATAAAACAATATCTCTGTCCTGTACTATACCATCAAACAATATCTCTGTCCTGTACTATACCATGAAACAATATCTGTCTTGTACTATACCATCAAACAATATCTCTGTCCTGTACTATACCATGAAACAATATCTCTGTCCTGTACTATACCATCAAACAATATCTCTGTCCTGTACTGTACCATAAAACAATATCTCTGTCCTGTACTATACCATGAAACAATATCTGTCTTGTACTATACCATCAAACAATATCTCTGTCCTGTACTATACCATGAAACAATATCTCTGTCCTGTACTATACCATGAAACAATATCTGTCTTGTACTATACCATCAAACAATATCTCTGTCCTGTACTGTACCATAAAACAATATCTCTGTCCTGTACTATACCATGAAACAATATCTGTCCTGTACTATACCATCAAACAATATCTCTGTCCTGTACTATACCATGAAACAATATCTCTGTCCTGTACTATACCATCAAACAATATCTCTGTCCTGTACTGTACCATAAAACAATATCTCTGTCCTGTACTATACCATGAAACAATGACTGTCTTGTACTATACCATCAAACAATATCTCTGTCCTGTACTATACCATGAAACAATATCTGTCTTGTACTATACCATCAAACAATATCTCTGTCCTGTACTATACCATCAAACAATATCTCTGTCCTGTACTATACCATCAAACAATATCTCTGTCCTGTACTATACCATGAAACAATATCTGTCTTGTACTATACCATCAAACAATATCTCTGTCCTGTACTATACCATGAAACAATGTCTGTCTTGTACTATACCATCAAACAATATCTCTGTCTTGTACTATACCATCAAACAATATCTCTGTCCTGTACTATACCATGAAACAATATCTCTGTCCTGTACTATACCATGAAACAATATCTCTGTCCTGTACTATACCATTAAACAATGTCTCTGTTTTGTAGTAGACTGTGATCAACTGTTTCTGCCTTATAACAGACAGTTATAACATGTCTGTCTCATACTAGACCGTGAAACAATGTCTCTGTCTTGTAGTAGACTGTAATCAACTGTTTCTGCCTTGTAACAGACAGTTATAACATGTCTGTCTCATACTAGACCGTGAAACAATGTCTCTGTCTTGTAGTAGACTGTAATCAACTGTTTCTGCCTTGTAACAATCAGTTATAACATGTCTGTCTTATAATAGACCTTGAAACAATGTCTCTGTCTTGTAGTAGACTGTAATCAACTGTTTCTGCCTTGTAACAATCAGTTATAACATGTCTGTCTTATAATAGACCTTGAAACAATGTCTCTGTCTTGTAGTAGACTGTAATCAACTGTTTCTGCCTTGTAACAATCAGTTATAACATGTCTGTCTTATAATAGACCTTGAAACAATGTCTCTGTCTTGTAGTAGACTGTAATCAACTGTTTCTGCCTTGTAACAATCAGTTATAACATGTCTGACTTATAATAGACCTTGAAACAATGTCTCTGTCTTGTAGTAGACTGTAATCAACTGTTTCTGCCTTGTAACAGACAGTTATAACATGTCTGTCTTATACTAGACCGTGAAACAATGTCTCTGTCTTGTAGTAGACTGTAATCAACTGTTTCTGCCTTGTAACAGACAGTTATAACATGTCTGTCTTATACTAGACCGTGAAACAATGTTTCTGTCTTGTAGTAGACTGTAATCAACTGTTTCTGCCTTGTAACAGACAGTTATAACATGTCTGTCTTATAATAGACCTTGAAACAATGTCTCTGTCTTGTAGTAGACTGTAATCAACTGTTTCTGCCTTGTAACAGACAGTTATAACATGTCTGTCTTATAATAGACCGTGAAACAATGTCTCTGTCTTATAGTAGACTGTAATCAACTGTTTCTGCCTTGTAACAGACAGTTATAACATGTCTGTCTTATAATAGACCGTGAAACAATGTCTATGTCTTGTAGCAGACTGTAATCAACTGTTTCTGCCTTGTAACAGACAGTTATAACATGTCTGTCTTATAATAGACCGTGAAACAATGTCTATGTCTTGTAGCAGACTGTGATCAAAAATCTTCAGAAGCTGGTTTGATTCTTTATATCTTAATCAAACACGGATACTACATGTGCTCCAGCATCCAACCATTAGTTAGTTAGTTAGTTAGTTAGTTAGTTAGTTAGTTGGGTTATCATCATTGCACTCCGGACATGTCCATAGGTACTCTGATCCTCCCCTCAGTATGAACCCCAACGTCCGATGGCTAATAGTACCAGTTCTATGTTGATTAACAAGTCTTCTGGCGTGTCTGGTGTGCGTCTCGTTTTTTTTGTTTGACCGATCTTAATTCTCAAATCTGCCATTCTGGCGAGTGATGTCAATTCACTGCCACCAAAGTCCTCTATCCTTCCCATTTCTCTGAGGGCATTAAAAACTTCAGCATGATCGGCTGACCGTCGGTAGTGATAGCGGATCCAGCCAACCTATCAGTTCTTTCATTTCCATCGACGCCTGCGTGTCCTGGAACAAAAATAAAGATGACTCCACGCACAGTGGACTTATGTAATGATTCAAGCCATTGTCTTCGCACTGAACCTGCCTGAACCCTCCGGATTTTACTCATTGAATCACTGAGTATACACACGAGGGTGTAGTTTTGTATTTCAAGCCAGGCGAACGCTTGCGTCACTGCCATCACCTCCATCGTCATGCTGCTGGTTGTCATGGAGAAGGCGCCGTTGGCTTCTTTGACTGTTATGCCCGCTGAGCGTGCTGTGAATGCCTATTGATCACACAGACTTAATACTGTGTAAGACCTTCGTATCGCCCGCAACGATCCTCACGTGTAAATACCAGTCTGATATATGCTTTACCTAAACCTTCGGGTGCCAATCATCTAATTAATGCGAATTTCAGCATTCACACCGACCGTGTAATTTACTCTCAGTTATACACATCCATAAATGCACCCAATATGGGTAGCAATGTTTTGGTATTCTAAAGCCTTATCCCGGCTGTCGTTGGTGGCCTCAAATAACCTAACAGTTCAACGGAGGTTTTTTCTGCGACTTGACCGGGGGATTCTCATCCGAATGGTGGCTTTTTGTGTCACTGGGTGTTTATACTTCATTGTGCGGTCCTGCTGGGCTTGAACGACAATCAAACAGTTAGTTTACTCTAATGGCTGCAGATCTTCTGAATGGTCCCTATTGCTCATGGGAATGGGTATCTTTCGACCCACCTCAGGATCGTGTACAAAAGAATAGAAAAACAAAGCTGAGGCGGGGGTGGGTAGGGGGGTGCAAGCCCCAAATTCTCTAATTGAATGTCTATAATAAGTATCCGGACTGTGATTCGACGCCAGTGGTCTCTAGACAGACAGGCATGACGCTTCAAAGTAGTTCGGCCACTGGTAACGTTTATACACTGGTTTGTGTTTCCACATATGATATTATTACAAATAACTTCTTGGCAGTTCCGGTCAAAATGGACGTTAGGCAGCGGCACTGTTCGAAACAGAGGCACATTTTTCGCTTCTGCCGGACTGTGGCCGATGCATTTTTGCTCCATTTGTAGACTGGATATAGTTTCGTCGCCCAGCTTCTGAGGTGAATGCATGGCGTGACCCTGTGACCTGCGGATTACATTTGGAATGTTTTTTCGACTGTGACCAACGTGTTGGTGTGAATTGTAGATTCAGAAAATGGCGCGATGCCGGTCGTGCAGTGTTGTGGTGCCCGTATGTGATTAAAATTCATCGCGTGGGCAACTGCTGATCTGTTGGCGACTTCTGCTACCATCAATGATGAACTGCAATTCTAATACTGTGATAAACATTCTGTGTATTTTTCGTTGGCACAGGAGCGGAGCAAAGATGGGGGTGACCCGTTTGCTATGAAGCTGAAACTAAGACTACCAGACTACCAGACCAGATTACAAATATATCCAAACATTTGTTTTGTCACCCAGCGTATCATAACTGTTGTTTTAATTAATGGTAAGCACATAAACAAAGCCTTACTAAACTGTTACTGGTACATTTATAATTTTTACTATGCGCTGGCTGCTGAAGATAGGTATGGAGCGTTTATGGCAATATCATAGTGCTATGATATCGGTTCTCAACTCATAACTGAAATAAAGATTACAGCTTCCCACCCGCCTTTCTTTCACAATGTTTTCCTTATGGGAGTGCCCCTGGTTTCGATGTACTCCACATTGCGCCCATTCCCATGATATAACCTATAGATTGTAGATTGCTCGTTCAAATACAGGCACAAATTTATCTTTGTTAGTTTGTATCTTTTCAATACATTGTCATTACGTTCTTTTATGTGCAATGTATTTTCACCAATCTTCTATAAAATCCCATCTCTGTAGCTTCCATATTTGTTCTTACTATTTCCCTTACCTGTTATCATCCTATGTATGGAACTGTTGAGGTCATATCCCTGACTTACCTGTTATCAGTCCTATATGTTAAACTGTTGAGGTCATATCCCTGACTTACCTGTTATCAGTCCTATATGTGGAACTGTTGAGGTTACATCCCTGATACTATACATTTTCTTGTCGGCCGGACATATGTCCCCAGTCTGGCCAGCGATAAAACAGCCAACATCTTCAAGCAGCCCAATCATTTGCTGATGAGTCAGGGACACACTAAAGCCAGGAATAGACTCCAGCTTGTCCAGCGTGCCCCCTGTATGAGCCAGCCCTCTGCCGGAGATCATTGGAACCTACAGAGTGGACATTGTGAAATCACAAGCATCATACACCCTGTCAGCCCCTAGAGGAGAACAATAGGGCACATAGTTCTACTGATGAACGTTCAAAAACCTGAAGCTAACAAATCATGCTCAAAGTGGGACTGCGTAGACTCTAGGCATGGTGTCCGCCTCGAGTGCTAGAGGTTCCGGGTTCAATCCTCGGAAAGGGCAGTGAATTTTGACTTCTAGAAATTCCCCCTGGTCTCTGGGTAACGAGATTGGACGCGCGTGTTCATTGTTGCGCACGTAAAAAAAAAATAAAAAAAATTGGCAGTTGGAAATCGAAATGAGTAGCTTAACGGCGCTGCCGGGGCAAAGTTTAGAGTTAATAATCTACCCAAAGTATTTCAGGATCCTCGCTGGTGCTACAGAGCCAGTGCACTGTGCTGAGCTGCTTCGGACTCAGACTTGAATTAGAAGAAGAACGGAGCACTTATGGGTTAAACCCGTGTGCCATGATGTAGATCTGTTGTTCAAAACCTCATGCTCAAACATTTAAGAGAATGGGGTGACAGTCTCTGTCGGTTGCCTCCCGCTGCAAATGATGTGTGCTGCTGTCACAGACTGCACAAGTGCACGTTTTGCAGAGATTCCTGGGGACTGTCGCTGGAGCTACACAATGACTGCTCTATGCAAAGCTCTCAGGGAAGTGCTTGCGGTTTTCCTGGGAGATACGAACTTATATGGGATACAATCAGGAGCAAAAGTTAATTCTCTCGATGATACAAATTTAGAGAAGGGATTAGCACATATGAAGCCCAACCTTACCCATAGTCATCTCCTAACATTGCTTGACAGGCTGCAGTGGTACTTACTTCTGTGTTTCCCATGAGCAGTTCAAGAGAATGCAGGAGTAAGAGTTAGAGGATACAATATAAACAATATGCGTTATGCAGGCGATACAGTTTTGATAGCTGAAAATGCAACTGATTTACAACAACTGCTGGATATTGTGGGGATGGAGAGTGCTAAGAAAGGACTTAACTGTCATTAAATGTTAGGAAAACGAAAGTAATGGTTATATCAAAGAAGAAGATAACACCATATGTAACTAAAATGGTCCTGCCTTGAATGCTGAGATTTGAGTCTGCACTCAGATGAACCCATACAATATGGATAAAAACCAAAGTTAACCATATGCATCATGGAAACAGTTTTTCTGAGACAGGAATCGATATTCAGGACAAAATTAAAAACGAAAGACTAACTTTTAGGTCAACTGCTGCTAATACCGGAGCCAGAATCAAACTGACTTTATCCCCCACGCCTCCTGTGCTGTGTTTATCTACCAGCTTGCCCGACCAGTCCGCTGGCCAGTTTAAGGTACTTCCCGAGTTCTTCATCTCACGCGTCAAGGTCACGGTCTCATTCTCTGAGAGATCGTTCAGGTAGACAGCCATCAGCAGGGCCCCTGCAACATATCGGTGACTTTGAGTCATTCATGATCACCGTGCTCATCCAGGCTAAGATCAGATCAACACACTGTCATCATCGCAACAATTGAGAGAGAGAGGGAGAGAGAGAGAGAGAGAGAGAGAGAGAGAGAGAGAGAGAGAGAGAGAGAGACGCACACGAGCACGCGCACACACAACACACACACACACGCACGCAAGCACGCACGCACCCACCCACCTACGCACGCACACACATACACAAACACACACACACACACACAAAACATTACATGGATTGATAGATACGTTTGTGTTAGAAAGTGATAAAATAGACTACAGCCTGAATAATGGGAGGACAGAAGTATTGGTAACATCAAAGAAAAGAAAAGTGCCTAAATGTCTGATACAAGTCCAGGTGTTTTTAAGACAAGTACAGAAATTAACAGAATCTAGGCACTTGATTAACATCCAGCGGATGATGTATCACAGAAATGAAGAACAAAATAGGACATCATGAAACCGCATTTAAAACATGGAGAACATTAATGCAAAAATTAGGAAAAGAATTTCTGCATTTTACTTACTGTCAGTTTTAACATGGGGTCGTCAATTCAGGACAGTTAGTAACAAGTCAGACAATTTCTTGAAACCTCAGAGATATGGTTTTACAAGAGAATTCCGTGGGCAAGCAAAAGAGCAACCCATATGTGTTTGAAAGAGGCGAGGGCTCGAAGACATTTGATCACAAACATGAGACGGAAACTGTTGTCATTTCTTGGCAGCTTTTTGTCACGGTTTGGAGGTGTGTCAAAGCACAAACTGATAGATGCTGTTGAAGATCAATCATTTAGGTAGGTGTACAGGTAGCTATTAGGTCCTTGGGTGTGAATGTCGTCATGTGGGTGTGTAAGTATATATGAAAGTATTGCAGTTGGTAGGATGTTATGCAAGTAATTAAAACGAGAAATCACCGATCTGACAATCTGCCATGGCGCCTGTAGTCACCGCCTGCACAAACAAGGCAACCTCATCGTCTGTCAGCTCATGGCCGTCCCGTTTCTTGGCAATCAGGTCTGGGAAAGAAATGGTGGACATCTTGTGTTTCTGTGTCTGAGAACAAATAGAGAGACGTCAGCGCATGACATACTTGAACATCGTCAGCGCCTGACATACTTGAACATTGGCACACTGGGACATTAACGTGGGGTGGAAAAAAAGGGGGGGGGGGTTGGAAAAAAAATGGGGGGGGGGGGGGGGGGTAATGTGTCTGAGTCCCCAGGCTCAGGTACTGTATTCCAAGATTATGATTATATTTATTGTGATTCAATACATTTTATTATTATTATTATTATTATTATTATTATTATTATTATTATTATTATTATTATTATTATTATTATTATGACAAATACATTTACTACTATACTTAGTACCCTTACAAAATTAATGTATGAGAGGAGGGGCTGTTCCCCGTAAAAAGAATTCGGGGGGGGGGGGGGGGGGGGAGGGGGGTAGCCATCATCGCATTTAACTCTTTACCTTTTCTACGCCACCTCACCATCACGTTTGCATTCCTCACAAAGTTCTCGGGTCTATCCTGTCCTTGAAATATTTCATCTCTAACTGAACACAATGCATCATCATATCATAGGTAGTTTGCAGAACGTCGCTCCCATCACGGTCTGTCTGAAATAATTGCGGTCTCTGGCCAGCTCTCCCTCCTCGTGCACTTTCATATCCAAGTAGTCACTCATAAATCGTAAACCAGTCGTGTGCTGGTCGTTGCCTGCCCCTCCTTCCTGGTGCCATGAACTCTGGTATTACTTGTTTCCAATTCGCCAATGTTTCCAATGCCAGTCTTCCCTGATGTACATCATTTTTAGAATGTGTTTCTTATTTTCTTTGTCCGTGGTATTCTGAGAATCTTTCTTTAGCATATCAGCCGAAAAGCTCCTATTTTCTTCTTTAAGGACCGGGAGACAGTCCACGACTCACATTCGAATGTTGAGCACAATGCAGTGCCACTTAAAATAACTTCCTTCTTTCTACGTTTTACTCTCTGCTGTCTTCCGCTGGCTTGAGAATCGGTTGTTCACACATGCCGTGATTGTAACTGACTCGCAGAGGATGTTGAGAAAGATGGAGACAGGCATGCTCCGTGCAGAGTGGAAAGCATCACTTCAGAGGTCCCTGGTAGTTAGCATCCTTTTGTATATTTTCTCCAGGTAATGCCGGTGTGTTAGTAAATGAGCAGGCAGACAGACTGACTGGCTCTACACCACTTAGTGGTGAATTGATGTATGATAATAGATATTGTGAGGGCCCTTTGGGAGCGAGTGAACAGTGCGGAGGCGCAGATGGATAATTACGGTCTGAGGAGAATGGCTCTGCGAGGAGTTACCAGGGGATCTGGCCGACGCTCAACACTCAGAGGAAGGTTGAGACGGATATACAATCAGACGGTTACTGGTACCATCGGAATTAGAACTCTTCGCTTGCTGCTGAAGATGGGAATTAAGCACTTATGGAAGATTCCCGAGTTGTGATGTGGAGTCTTAATTCAACATTCGACATGTTTTACTACAAAGTATGGTCTGAAATTGTGATAGTCTTCTCTCCAGTTGAACTATTTTGTTTCTTTCTATGACTGTCTTTGGCGTTTTAAAGGATGTTGTGTGGGGTTCCCTACCGGCTTCATGAGCACCCCCTGTCTCTCCACTCCCAAGGATACCAGGGCTGGTATCCACTAAAGGACCTGTTAAGTTCTTCTAGACATCATTCTGGTGTTTCTGATGTGATAGACGACGCTGTCCTTTTGTGGGAATAAGATCTTTTGTAGGGCTGATGTTGGGTCAGAGAAGGTGGAAGTACAGGTGAGCCAGATATTTCCAGCCTGCACAGATACAAGACAGGGTTGCTCTTTTGGCTTACCTTTTGGTTCCGAGCTTCCATTGTGTGCATGTTTGGAATCTATTGATCTAATCTTGCGTCTCTGAGTGTACTGCAGACTTGACAGAGGATAATACATGTCTCTTTAACGTCAAGTCAAACATACACACACACATATATACACACACATACACACACTGCGAGAGAGAGAACGAACGAACGAACGAACGAACGAACTAACAAAAGAGAGAGAGAGAGAGAGAGAGAGAGAGAGAGAGAGAGAGAGAGAGAGAGAGAGAGAGAGAGAAAGAGAGTTCTGTCGGTTACCAGTCTCCCAGTACACTGCAGAACTAACAGAGAAGAATGTCCCTCTTCACTACCAATGTAAACAAAAAAAAATGACAATACGTTTACACATTCACTAGTCTTAAAATCCTACCAGTTCTTTTCTGTTTAGCGACCACATCACACGCTATTTAGGGACAACCCATATTATAGGTAGGTTAGGGTAAGTAGAAGTCGCCATTTATTTAACACTAACCTTAACTCTAACTCTTTTATAATATGATATGTCCCTAAATCACCCGTGATGTGGTTGCTAAACAGAAAAGAACCACCCTACCTGTAACTGGTAACTTGTGACACTTGAAATGAGAAAGGAAAAACAATAACAGCTTTGTTTTTATTTGATAGAATATCAGACAGTCATTAGAAATAGCAGAGTCCGACAAAGCACAGTGCACGTACAAACAACACACGATAAGCGTGTCCGGCACTAATGAGTTTATTTATGGAACATCATGAACCAGGAATGCGCTTTGTGCACACTGTTCAGTGTTAAGCTGTCTGAGTTGTGTAAGTCTGTATGTGTATGGAATATCTAGTGAACTGGGTGCTGTAAGACCAAATGTGCATACAACAGCCTTAGATTACAGTCAAACAATGTGTATCTCTTTGATTCAACACAAGAGCGGTATTGACTTATTTAACCTAGTGCACCATCTTATAGGCAAGTGTCAGTGACTTAGTGAAGGCAGGCAGTTTCACAATCCTGACCTACCAGGGTCGAAGTCAATTGTACACAATTGTGTGGTAGATCGAGCTGCAATGAGCTGATAACGGTAAAAGAGTCATACCTTCAGGGATAAATGAAAATCTACGGAATGTAAAACTGCATAGTATAACCAGACAACAACCAACAAATGACGGGTAACACTTAATAAAGATGCAAATGAGCTAGCAATACTACAGCCAGTAAAATTTACAGATAACAGGAAATTATTGTTAGGGCGCGAGGCGGCGGTTAAATAAATATAGTCTGTTATCAGTCCTATTAATGATATTGTTTTAATCTTGGTAACAATTCGTCAACAACTTTTCGCGTACACAGTTAACAGTACACAAATGACAGCTGTCTGCTTCTGTCCTACCATCTGTCCGTTAGTTTAGCACGGACGAGGTGAAACAAGTTGCAAGCTCTTGACCGATTGTAAACTCTGTCCATGACTCAAAGGATGTGCTCACAGTCTAAATGTTGAATAATTAATCGTCGTCACAGCCCTCAAGACAACCCCATACCGCTCCGTCCCCATCTTCAGCAGCAAGCGAAGAGTTAAAATTACTATTGTACCAGTAACTGTCTGTATATCGTCTCGTCTTTCCCTGAGTGTCCAGCGTCGACAAGATCCTCTTGTAACTTCTGGCAGTGCCATTCTCCTCAGACCGTAATGATCTATTTGTTCCTCCGCACTGTTCACTCGCTTCCAAAGGGCCCTCACAACATCCAGCTTGTCATAAATTAATTCACCACCAAGTGGTGCAAAATAGGCCAGTCTTTCTGTCTGCTCATTTCCCCACACACCGTTTCACAACACACGAGCTTGCCACTTTGCACGGAGCATGTTTGTCTCCACTTTTCTCAGCATGCTCTGTAAGTCAGTTACAATGACAGCATGTGTGTACATCTGATTCTCAAGCCAGTGGAAGACAGCAGTGACTGCCTTCACCTCCATTCTCAAACTAGACGTTGTGACATCATATGCCAGGTTTTGCTGCACCACACAACGTCCATTCACCTTCGCTATGAACCCCCATGCACTTCGTCTGCCCCTCAACACAGTGCCATCTGTATATGCAGTCTCATCACTTGGGAGGGAATTGTCATGAATCAATTGTTAACTTCTGATTCTGCAGCAACAGCTGGCCAGTCCCTGCACTTACGTCCCAAAGTGATTCAAACCTACACAAATCTGAAACCTGATCGGACACTCTGACCCACACCTCCCTTCGCCTAAATTTATCAAGCCTGCACACATGTCCAATCGTGTCTTCAGCCTGCACACATGTCCAATTGTGTCTTCAGCCTGCACACATGTCCAATTGTGTCTTTAGCCTGCACACATGTCCAATTGTGTCTTCAGCCTGCACACATGCCCAATTGTGTCTTCAGCCTGCACACATGTCCAATTGTGTCTTTAGCCTGCACACATGTTCAATTGTGTCTTCAGCCTGCACACATGTCCAATTGTGTCTTTAGCCTGCACACATGTCTAATTGTGTCTTCAGCCTGCACAAATGTCCAATTGTGTCTTCAGCCTGCACACATGTCCATTTGTGTCTTTAGCCTGCACACATGTCCAATTGTGTCTTCAGCCTGCACACATGTCCAATTGTGTTTTCAGCCTGCACACATGTTCAATTGTGTCTTCAGCCTGCACACATGTCCAATTGTGTCTTTAGCCTGCACACATGTCCAATTGTGTCTTCAGCCTGCACACATGTCCAATTGTGTCTTCAGCCTGCACACATGTCCAGTTGTGTCTTCAGCCTGCACGCATGTTCAATTGTGTCTTCAGCCTGCAAACATGTCCAATTGTGTCTTCAGCCTGCAAACATGTCCAACTGTGTCTTCAGCCTGCACACATGTCCAATTGTGTCTTCAGCCTGCACACATGTCCAATTGTGTCTTCAGCCTGCACACATGTCCAATTGTGTCTTCAGCCTGCACACATGTCCTAATTGTGTCTTCAGCCTGCACACATGTCCAACTGTGTCTTCAGCCTGCACACATGTCCAATTGTGTCTTCAGTCTGCACACATTTCCAATTGTGTCTTTAGCCTGCACACATGTCCAATTGTGTCTTCAGCCTGCACACATGTCTAATTGTGTCTTCAGCCTGCACACATGTCCAATTGTGTCTTCAGCCTGCACACATGTCCAATTGTGTCTTTAGCTAGCACCATCCAAGACTTTCCTCTGTTCAGTCTGTGACCCTCAGCTCTATCCAGAGCTTCATGCAGGAGGTGCCTCTTGTCCAGAGCTACTCTGAGATATGTCGTTGCTTGCAGAACTTTGTGCCTATCTGCAATAGTAGGCAGTTCAAATATATATCGAATACATACTACCGGGTACTCGTAGCAAAAAATACGGAATGCATACATAGCCACTTAAATAAAATTAGGGCAGGGCTATAATTTGAAAATAAACACTACGAAGACAGAGGCAATGATGATAGGAAGACAGAAAGAGAATTTAGAAATAAAATTAAAAAAAAAAACACCTAAGGACAAACAAACGAATTTAAATAATTTTCACATCCGACGGAAATCTGGACAGAGAAATTAGCTCGAGATGTGCCAAAACGAATCAAGTAATGGGGCAACTATCTCCCCTGTTTACACACAAGCACATACCCATGAGAACTAAATTGAATCTTATCAGAACTTTTTTGTCAAAACTATTTTTTTGCCAACACTATGCTATCAGTGCCAAACGCCGACACTTACATCCTTCAATGAACGTAAAATTGTGACAACAGAGATGAAATGCCTTAGAAAGCCTGCAGGAGTTTCAAGGAAAGACAGAATACGAAATCAAGAAATCAGACAAATGCTAGGAATAAAGCCAGTCTTACAGGTCATCAAAGAACAACAAATGAAGTGGTTTGGACACCTAACAAGAATGCCCTGGTACTATATGCCACAGCGAGCCAAACTAAAACGTTCCAACGGGGATAGAGCGAGATGGAGACCTCGGAAAATACTAAGTGATGGCATTAAGAACAAACAGTCTTACAGAAATGAACATCAGTCTTAATAGTGCTTTTGACAAAGCTCATCAACGAACATTACATCTCCCCCCACTTCGATGAGGAACAAGGTGGAAGAGAAGAAGAAGAAGACTAACGGGATATCTCTTGTACATCCCAGAATCACCCGCATGGCTTCATTCTGTATGCATGAAAGTTTCATCAGCTGACTCTTTGATATGGTAAGCGTGCAAAGTCCATAATCTATCACTGACAGGATCGCATGCTGAAATACTGTGAACAGCATTCTTGGTTCCATGTCCAATGCTGCCATAATCTTGCGAGCATTGAGTCCTTTTTGGCATTTCAATGCAACTGCATCCACATGATCCCTGAAGGACAGGCTTCTATCGAAAATGATACCAGGTATCTCAGTTTGCTTTCTCTTTGATGTTACTGTTATTAACTGTGAGGTTTGGAACGTTAGCTTTTACAATTCCATTGTCCCAGAGAGCACCATAAAACAGCTGCCTTGTCTCAGTTGTTGACAGCTCAGTCTAAAATTGTCAAAGCTAAATGCCCGTTTGTTTACATAAAGCAGAAATTGACCCCAAACAGTCATGTAGAAACAAATACAGTTTGTACTCACAAAATGTTTCTGCTAACCAACAAATGGTCTCAGAGGAGAGGCTTGTTACACAAAGCTTTTATACTCTTTTATACCTGAAATTAAAGATTAGTTGATGCACAGTTTAAGCCTGCTCTGTGTGTCTGCATCGACTGACCCCTTTTCTGACTGACAACACTGTCCTGTTAGGTTGAGTACACTCGGGTTAACCATCAAAGTGAACAGAGATACAACAAGCCCTAGAACAGTCCACTTTACACACAGACTCACACACACACACACACACACACACACACACACACACACACACACACTCACGCAAACTCACGCGAACACAGAAGCTATGAAAATATATCATGACCTTGAACTTAGTTATTGCTATTAATAAACGCATTGACATGGAGACCTGAGTGCAGATTTTACAAACGTGAGAGAATATAGACTGTGAGGATGGATTAGGGACAGAGAAAAGAATTGAGAAAAAGAAGAACACTAAGGAGGAGGAGGAGGAAGAGCACGAGAAGGAAGATAAGGAGGGGAAGGAGAGAATTCGGTCTCGTATGTTCATATCAGTTCATAAAATGAACACGAGTAGTGGCTTTTAGCTTTTCAGTATTGTGGAAAATTGTGTTACTTTGTTGATACCATCATATACGTATTTCACTGTATACAGTAGCGCTTTCTAAACTTTTCATTGCAGCGATACTTTTTATAATACAAACATAGTTTAGTGACTCAGTAATTCATTCTACCAGCAAACAAAAGATAAACTTTCCGCTTATAAGAGACAGGTACATATTATAAATGGTTAAAATGCTTAAAGTTCGCGCGACACACCTCTGAATGTTGAATGTTAAATTAAAAATCAATACCACAACACTAAGAACACTGCCATAGGCGCCCTGTCCCCTTCTTCAACAGCAAGCGAAAAGTTTCACATTCGATGGCACCAGTAACTGTCCGATTATATATCCGTCTCGCCGTTCCCTTGAGTGTTGAGAGTCAGCCAGATCCCCTGGTAACTCCTGGCAGCCCCATTCTCCTCAGACCGTAATGCAGAAACCTGTTGCGGAGCAACGAAAAGAAAGAAAGATATGCCAACCCATGCATATGTCAGCTCCTCAAACTTCCTCAAAACAAAGCGTCCTTGAATTTTATTTTTAAAATAGTTTCATAAAACACATTTTATTGATAAAGAAACAAACTGACCCCCTCCCCCCTCCCCCAAGTTAGTATATCAGGCGATAACAAGCACAAATTTACTCGTTTTCAAAACTGCTTGCATTACCCCCCCCCCCCCCCCCCCGCCCCCCCCCCCCCCCCCCCCCCCCACCTCATCCACATCCACCCCCACAGGTTGGGAACCACTGTCCTGGTGACATCACAAACAACCGAACCCAGCTGTTGTTGAGTCTACAACCTCACACAAAGCATAGACAACTACAGTAGGTCACATGACACACCCCAACCCCGCCTTTACGCCATTCTGTGTTGGATGTGTTTCTCGAATTTTTCTTTTTCTTATTGTGGGACCAGAGATTTAGTCGCAGGAAAAACTTTCCCTTTCTGTCTCTTGCGACAAGCATGACAGGCGACAGTGTAACTATGCTCTCTTGTGACAAGTATAACAGGCGACAGTGTAACTAT
This sequence comes from Candidula unifasciata, assembly GCA_905116865.2. Classification (NCBI taxonomy): domain Eukaryota; kingdom Metazoa; phylum Mollusca; class Gastropoda; order Stylommatophora; family Geomitridae; genus Candidula; species Candidula unifasciata. The sequence goes on along the minus strand of CAJHNH020000797.1, from coordinate 351,766 downwards.
GCTCTCTTGTGACAAGTATAACAGGCGACAGTGTAACTATGCTCTCTTGCGACACGCATGACAGGCGACAGTGTAACTATGCTCTCGTGTGACTAGCATGACAGGCGACAGTGTAACTATACTCTCTTGTGACTAGCATGACAGGCGACAGTGTAACTATGCTCTCTTGCGACACGCATGACAGGCGACAGTGTAACTATACTCTCGTGTGACTAGCATGACAGGCGACAGTGTAACTATACTCTCTTGTGACGAGCATGACAGACGACAGTGTAACTATACTCCCTTGTGACGAGTATGACAGGCGACAGTGTAACTATACTCTCTTGTGACGAGCATGACAGACGACAGTGTAACTATGCTCTCTTGTGACAAGCATGACAGGCGACAGTGTAACTATACTCTCTTGTGACTAGCATGACAGGCGACAGTGTAACTATACTCTCTTGTGACGAGTATGACAGGCGACAGTGTAACTATACTCTCTTGTGACTAGCATGACAGGCGACAGTGTAACTATGCTCTCTTGTGAAGAGCATGACAGACAACAGTGTAACTATACTCTCTTGTGACGAGTATGACAGGCGAAAGTGTAACTATACTCTCTTGTGACTAACATGACAGGCGACAGTGTAACTATGCTCTCTTGTGACTAGCATGACAGGCGACAGTGTAACTATGCTCTCTTGTGACGAGCATGACAGGCGACAGTGTAACTATACTCTCTTGTGGCGAGCATGACAGACGACAGTGTAACTATACTCTCGTGTTACGAGCATGACAGGCGACAGTGTAACTATACTCTCTTGTGACGAGCATGACAGGCGACAGTGTAACTATACTCTCTTGTGACGAGCATGACAGGCGACAGTGTAACTATACTCTCTTGTGACAAGCATGACAGGCGACAGTGTAACTATACTCTCGTGTGAGGAGCATGACAGGCGACAGTGTAACTATACTCTCTTGTGACGAGCATGACAGGCGACAGTGTAACTATACTCTCTTGTGACGAGCATGACAGGCGACAGTGTAACTATACTCTCGTGTGACGAGCATGACAGGCGACAGTGTAACTTAACTCTCGTGTGACGAGCATGACAGGCGACAGTGTACTATACTCTCTTGTGACGAGCATGACAGACGACAGTGTATCTATACTCTCTTGTGACGAGCATGACAGGCTACCGTGTAACTATGCTCTCTTCTGACGAGCATGACAGGCGACAGTGTATCTATACTCTCTTATGACGAGCATGACAGGCGACAGTGTAACTATGCTCTCTTGTGACGAGCATGACAGGCGACAGTGTAACTATACTCTCTTGTGACGAGCATGACAGGCGACAGTGTAACTATGCTCTCTTGTGACGAGCATGACAGGCGACAGTGTAACTATGCTCTCTTGTGACGAGCATGACAGGCGACAGTGTAACTATGCTCTCTTGTGACTAGCATGACAGGCGACAGTGTAAATATGCTCTCTTGTGACGAGCATGACAGGCGACAGTGTAACTATGCTCTCTTGTGACGAGCATGACAGGCGACAGTGTAACTATGCTCTCTTGTGACGAGCATGACAGGCGACAGTGTAACTATGCTCTCTTGTGACGAGCATGACAGGCGACAGTGTAACTATACTCTCTTGTGACGAGCATGACAGGCGACAGTGTAACTATACTCTTGTGTGACGAGCATGACAGGCGACAGTGTAACTATACTCTCTTGTGACTAGCATGACAGGCGACAGTGTAACTATACTCTCGTGTGACGAGCATGACAGGCGACAGTGTTACTATACTCTCTTGTGACGAGCATGACAGGCGACAGTGTAACTATACTCTCTTGTGACGAGCATGACAGGCGACAGTGTAACTATACTCTCTTGTGACGAGCATGACAGGCGACAGTGTAACTATACTCTCGTGTGAGGAGCATGACAGGCGACAGTGTAACTATACTCTCTTGTGACGAGCATGACAGGCGACAGTGTAACTATACTCTCTTGTGACGAGCATGACAGGCGACAGTGTAACTATACTCTCGTGTGACGAGCATGACAGGCGACAGTGTAACTTAACTTTCGTGTGACGAGCATGACAGGCGACAGTGTACTATACTCTCTTGTGACGAGCATGACAGACGACAGTGTATCTATACTCTCTTGTGACGAGCATGACAGGCGACAGTGTACTATACTCTCTTGTGACGAGCATGACAGACGACAGTGTATCTATACTCTCTTGTGACGAGCATGACAGGCGACAGTGTATCTATACTCTCTTGTGACGAGCATGACAGGCGACAGTGTACTATACTCTCTTGTGACGAGCATGACAGGCGACAGTGTAACTATACTCTCTTGTGACGAGCATGACAGGCGACAGTGTAACTATATTCAGTCTTTACAAGCACGATGGACGACAGTGTAACTATTATTTATGACATATTCAGTGTGTGTATGTGTGTTTGAGCGATCCTGTTATTATGTCTGGTTATGCGCGCATGTGCGTGTGTGTGTGTATGTATGTATGTGTGTGTGTGTGTGTGTGTGTGTGTGTGTGTGTGTGTGTGTGTGTGTGTGTGGACACAACATCTTCCACAACACTAACAGCAGAATTAATTAATAATGATGGCACAGAGTAAGAATTTTATTTTTAAACATTGCAAAACAATTAATGCAATTTAAATGTGCATAACAAAGTACATGTCTGCTCCCTGTTTAAGGGAAAACTGTAATAATTAAATTGCATTTGAAAAAAAAATATATAAACAAAGGACTCATTTCTATGCTGCCCGAGGGCTGTGTGACCTACATGGAACTTTAAACATACATTTAGTAGACAAATAGATAGTCGATGGGTGACGGCATCTTGAATTTCATTGTGAAAGTCAAGATCTTAGAAATGTCAGTGACAATTTGGGACCTGATCTTCACGTGCAAACATATATTTCCCTTGCCCAGTAATGGCTGGCTTTTCTCTAACAAACTTGGAGTTGCTTTCCAGTTTGTTTGTTTTTTTCATTAATATTTTAGATGTATATTTTAGATGTACGATTATAGACTGCGCCGTTCCTTGCGACTGTCCTAAACATGCGGCTTCACAACCATAGACTGAAGATCTGCTGTTCCTGGCGACTGTCCTAACCACGCGGCTCCACAACCATAGACTGAAGATCCGCTGTTCTAATCAGTGTAAGAAATATTTAAAAAAAAAGCCTCTGTTCTGTATCCTTTACAGAGCGTTGCAGAAACAGCCTCAGCATTTTTTCAAACTGTTTAGTTTTACTAGACAACTTTGTGTTCACTAGTTTGTTCTGTTTTACTAGACAACTTTGTGTTCAATAGTTTGTTCTGTTTTACTAGACAACTTTGTGTTCACTAGTTTGTTCTGTTTGACTAGACAACTTTGTGTTCACTAGTTTGTTCTGTTTTACTAGACAACTTCATGTTCACTAGTTTGTGTTGTTTTACTCGACAACTTCATGTTCACTAGTTTCTTTGGTTTTATTTGACAACTTTACATTTAGTAGTTTGCCATTGCTCTCCTAAAAACGATAGGTTTTTGATAACTTTGATGAAACAAAAGGCAAAGTGGTCAGTTGCCGAACTGCGCGCAGCAGCAATCGATCCGAATACTTTTAAAATACAAAGCGTAATAGCAAGCAGACGGTTCAATGAGTTGTCGAATAAGGCAGTGACATCCATGTTGTTGAATATATAGTTACAGAGACAATGCTTCAGCTTCTTCTGAACATCGACAAAGCCTCACATCCGACAGAGCCTCACATCCGACTGAGCCTCACATCCGACAGACACTGTCCGTTGTGCTACAAGTTCTAGGCCAGCCTCACTCTGTCTACGACAAATCTGTAAAACGGATGTGCACGCAAAACTCAGTTTCTGAAACAAAGCCAATGTCTAGAAGTGGACGAACAACCAGAACGTCTCACCAGAGTTTACAACCGGTGAAAGCGAAGAAGACGAATACAGTTGCAGACAATGAGATGCAATGTTTCATCGGTGCTCTCTTCTCGTTTTCTGACAATTCACAGAAAGTGTTACGACAGGCAAGCACACAAACAGCTTTGCCATATATTTGACGATAGACATAAGGGTACTTCCCCTCACTCACTCACACACATACAGGTACTTGCCCTCCCTCACTCACACACATACAGGTACTTGCCCTCCCTCACTCACACACATACAGGTACTTGCCCTCCCTCACTCACACACAAACAGGTACTTGCCCTCCCTCACTCACACACATACAGGTACTTGCCCTCCCTCACTCACACACATACAGGTACTTGCCCTCCCTCACTCACACACATACAGGTACTTGCCCTCTCTCACTCACGCACATACAGGTACTTGCCCTCCCTCACTCACACACATACAGGTACTTGTCCTCTCTCACTCACGCACATACAGGTACTTGCTCTCCCTCACTCACACACATACACTCAAACACACACAGATAACACGCAGCACACATTTTACACTGAACGCACTCACACACAAAAACACTCATAGACACACACATTAGACAATAACTGATATTGTTTAACCTCCTTTGCTTTCAACATTCCCGCCTTTCCCCTTTTCATGTATATTTTGTTTCTGTTTTGAAAACACATATTTGTGACTATTGATGACAACCAGGAGAGAGTGAATAACGCCACTATTCACAAGACTGTGGGGCTGGACCGCAGCAGTCGTTTGTTCTTGTTTTTGATTAAATGTTTGGACCGTTGCTCCATGAGAACGTCATTGCACATGTTAAAGGTTCTGAACTCTTCCAAGTAGACATCGTCAAGGTGAAGGACGTTCATGTGCTGCCCTCTAAGCGTGAAGCCCTCCAACAGAAGCCTCGGCAAGTCGGACTCACTGGACACCTCGAACAGCCACATGCACAAATGGCGATAATCTGAAAAGTTAGTTGCATATCGTTTACAGGATGCAGTAAGTCAACCAACGATGTTATTGTTTTACTTTTGTGTGTGCAATCATAAATTTTATTGTTTTACTTTTGTGTGTGCAACCATGAATTTTATTGTTTTACTTTTGTGTGTGCAACCATAAATTTTATTGTTTTACTTTTGTGTGTGCAACCATGAATTTTATTGTTTTACTTTTGTGTGTGCAACCATAAATTTTATTGTTTTACTTTTGTGTGTGCAACCATAAATTTTATTGTTTTACTTTTGTGTGTGCAACCATAATTTTTTTTTGTTTTACTTTCTTTTTGCAGACGATAAATGTCTAATACACCACCAAGAACAGAATCTACAACACCATTATAAATACTTACATCAAACCTGCACAAAAGTGTAACATGAGAATAAACAACGCGAAATATGAGGTAATGAGGATAAGAAGGAAACATAATATCAGGAAAGTTCATGTTAACGGTAATACTATCGAATAAGTACGAGAATTTAAATATCTAGGAGGCATATTTACGGAGGATAGCAAACTCGGCAAATGATTTCACCTACCATTTAGCCCCTTCTGTTTAGACATCAAAACGTCTCTCTTCCAGCAAAGTTAGCAAATGAATAAATAGAATCTGTATCCATACTTTATGTTATCAGTGCCAAACATGGACAATGAATAGGGCACTAGAACAGCAACTAACTACATGTGAAATGCGCTGTCTCCGCAAAGTCACTAACAACACTAGACGAGACAGGCTTACGTATACCAGCATTAGAGAGAAAGTTGGAATAAGACCATGTCTGGGTTATACCGACACACATAGAAAGCAATGGTTTGGATATATAGTGGATATGCAGCAAAACCAGACTGCAAATGATACTTTTTACAGTGGAACATCTGGGACGAAGGCCAGAGGAAGGCCAAGAAAGATGTGGATGAATGGTGTAGATGTAACCAGCAAAAAGATAAAAAAATCCATCACACAAGCCACCGAGAAGTGCTAGACAAATACAGAAAACCTCGACACTGCGCTACAGCTTGGTAAAGTGAGACTACAAAACCACGACACTGGGCTACAGCCTGGTATCAGTGAGACGACAAAACCACGACACTAGGCTATAGCCTGGTATCAGTGAGACGACAAAACCACGACACTGGGCTACAACCTGGTATCAGTAGAATGACAAAACCACGACACTGGGCTACAACCTAGTATCTGTAGGATGACAAAACCACGACTCTGGGCTACAACCTGGTATCAGTGAGACGACAAAACCACGACACTGGGTTACATCCTGGTATCAGTGAGAAAACAAAACCACTACACTAGGCTACAACCTGGTATCAGTGAGACGACAAAATCACGACAGTGGGCTACAACCTGGTATTAGTAAGACTACAAACCACGACAGACTGGCTACAACCTGGTATCAGTGAGACGAAAACAGAAAGAAGAAGAATGCTTGGCCGTAATTTACAGGTTACTTAATCAACAGTAGCAGGGCGCACACAGTTTGTGGAATCCACACAAACTTTTTGCTGCCAAACAGCAGGCAGCTGACTTCCAATCCTGGTATGCTCGAATTATAAAACTGTGTACATCTCCTTATCTCTGTGATACATCTTACATCTGATGCTATCCATGTGGCCCAATACTTACATTTCTGTAACCGTCCTGAAAAGAAAAGAAAAAAACGCCTTTATAGAAGGCAAATCTGGAGACGGCATTGGTTAATTAAACCCTCTGTGCCCTGATGAAAATGGCCGATGTCTGACTGCTTTTGGTTGTAACCCCAACATCCTGGATAAGTATAAGGAGTCATGCCTGCCCCATGCTATCATCTTCGCGATATGCATCTGGCATGTCATTTCCATAGAAATGTTCATCACACATACCATTTGATTAAATTTATTTTCAGTGTTGTGATATTTGGTTGGAAAGAAATATATGATGTATTACTAAACATGTGTTTGTAACTGCCATTCTATCAGAGATATCATTGTTCATTTAAAGATTATCATCATGGCACATAAGTGCTCCGATCTCCTCTTGAGCATGTCTCCAAGAGTTTTAGGCTAAAAACGAGATAGTGTTATTTTACGCTAATGTTTAAACACAAAGTGGCTAATATTCCTGTTCTTCTTTTTATAGTCCATGTCATGTGGCGTTTGTAATCACAGCTGTCCACAGTCTTCTGCCACTTATACTGGCAATTCGTGTTGATGTAAGTTCTTCTTTGCCATGATGCCAAACTGTCCAACATCTCCTCTCTTGGTGGCCCCTTTCCTCTCAATGTTCAGTCGTGACTATGTATTCCAGCTTTTCTCTTCTCATCATGGTGGGTCTCCACTGCCAAGTGGCTAAACCGTTGGATTCGCCATGTAAAGGTCGTGCGTTTCGAGGACGCAAGTGCAGCTGTAACAGCGAACTCCAGGTATCGTCGCTGGAGCTACAGAGTTTGTGTTTTGGGCAACGGTCTAGGCGAGCGACTAGGCCTTCTGATGTGAGATTGAAGAGGCACATAGGATCACCCGGCGCAAGGAAGTCGACACAGGATCACATGGCCCAAGGAAGTCGACACAGGATTACCTGGCGCAAGAAAGTCGACACAGGATCACCTGGCGCAAGAAAGTCGACACAGGATCACCCCGTGCAAGGAAGTTGAGCCTCTCGACATGTAAATGTTTATTCTTCCCATGATATGTGCCAAGATTATGGGCTGTCAACCTCTCAGGCAGGTAATATTCTCACTACCTTAAAATGGTTATCTTTCGATGGACTTCGCATTATTTTTCTATCAAACCACGTCTTTTCAGCAGCCAGGTAATTTATCACTCACCTGTTGACTGCCAATGATTTCCTGTCGTCTTTTCTACACAACTCTCAAGAACTGTCTTTCCGGACTCAAGTTATCAAGACAAAAGACACAGAGAAAGGGGAAGCATTTTTGAAGAGATATAGCATGAACTGATCATAATGATAGGACGCTTAGAAATTCAGTTAGAGATAACCTGCCTGTACTATAAATGATTATTATTTTCAGGATATCATCAGAGCGGAGGATATCAAACATTTATTGTAAAAAACAAAAGATACTGCGCCGGGGCCAGACGGAGTCAGGTACACCCACACGCCGAGGCCAGACGGAGTCAGGTACACCCACACGCCGGGGCCAGACGGAGTCAGGTACACCCACACGCCGAGGCCAGACGGAGTCAGGTACACCCACACGCCGGGGCCAGACGGAGTCAGGTACACCCACACGCCGAGGCCAGACGGAGTCAGGTATACCCACACGCCGGGGCCAGACGGAGTCAGGTACACCCACACGCCGGGGCCAGACGGAGTCAGGTACACCCACACGAAGAGCATGAAGGCTTGAGGATATGGTTTGTCACCAACAAGAGCATCAGTACAGCTTCCGTATCCCAAGACTGGGTACTCAGCTACCTGATTTCCCCTTGCAAAACCAAGAGAGAAAAAAATAAAGCATTCCAGACTCAGCGGTTTCAGGATTATCACCCTACAAAATACTGTTGTCAGGTGCTAGAGAAGATCAGTGCTGTAAATACTACACATTTTTTGGGAAAGGGAAGAGCTGCTGCCAAAAGGTTTGAGTAGTTACCGACCACGGAAAGATACCTGGTCTTATGCAGCTTCTTTTGCTTTTGATGTTTATGAAGGTTTCCAGAACAAACAGGAGACAGTTGTGGCAGAACTTGATCTATCAGAAAAGGAACTCTTCGCTTGCTGCTGAAGATGGGGGCGGAGCACTTATGGGGGTGTCCTCAGTGCTGTTATGTCGATTCTTAATCCAAAATTCAAGTGATAAAGTTACACTGAGCAGAAAATCTCTGAAGCTTGAGTAAATTGTTTTCTTGAATTATTACATGAGTAGCATCTTGAAGACACCGTTGTTCATCTGCTGTTCCCGAAGTGCCCACATACTTTAATACATTGATTTACATTAGAAGACCCCCAATAACTTTGATTCGGTAGCCTGGGTGAAGCTTGCTGTAACTAAAGAGCAGTGACCATCAACGTACAGAGCAGGTACACAATGCCGTCTGAACATATGGGCGCGTCGCTCATTTATAAATGCTTGTTTATGCACACGCCAGAATTTTGCCACTAGCTTCCCTGGGGGAACAGAATGCTGTTAGGACAACAATATATGTTCACACCATGGCACAGATACACAGAAGGCATATGGTAGGGAACAGGGTGTGGGGAAAGCTCAAATACTTATTGCTGGGGTATGGTGTGTGTGTGTGTGTATGTGTGTGTGTTCGTGTTTGTGTGTGTGTTCGTGTTTGTGTGTGTTATGTGTGTAAATAAATACTTATGAAAGAACCTCTAAACAGATTCTAGCGCCTACTGTACACACCTGGCAGTGCCTTAAAGCATCCACTCACCTGGCTTTGCCACATCTGTGTAGTGGAGGGAAACTGGCTCGTACTGCAGCCAGGTGACCTTGATATTTTTCTGCGACTCAATTCCACTGATGACTTCGTTGTGAGAGCAGCCGGACAATGTTGTCCGGAAGCAAAGTCTGTTAGGCTGAGATGGTGGCAGCTCAGTGCGCATGCGTAGAACTCTGGCCTCCATGGGGGTAGACATCTGTATGTGGGTTTCCATCTGAGCGGCTGCATCAACGTCGCCGACGCCTGGTTCCTGCAAGGTACACAACGTATCCGTGTGTTCTGCTGCTCTAGAGCTAAGAGAAAACAAACAAGTTATCCAGAATCCTCCTGTAGACCACGAGTAATCGTACTGATTACATTTATGTATGAAATAGGTACTCACAATGTTACGATTCCCTTCCCATCCATTTTCCCGACATACTCTAAAACTGACAGTAGAGGGATGTAAAAAAACAAAAAACAAAGACAGTAATTAGTCGCAGTTCCAACTTCACATACTTTCCTTCAATAAAACGTCAAGGCTGTTTGCAGATGTTAGTCGTGAAAAGATTTTCAAAAAATTGTTAGCAGTTGCATTTTCCTCTATATATAACCTGAAAGTATATAGTTCCGTCACCTAGCTGGCTCGGGAATATAGACTGCAGATTTCATTTACAAAGCTTTTCGGCATGGTTTGTCTTGCAACTGCATGTTCAGAAAATGGCGAGTAGCCAGAGATACCTAGTGGCGCCTTTTGCGATTAACTGCGTTTGCAACTATATATCTGGTGTCACTGATGCTTCCATCGAGGATGAACTGCACTTCTAGTGTCGGACTGTTGGTAGTACTACCAACGACAGCTGTCTGATGCATTTAAGGCGTGAGTATGCTGTCAGTTGTACTTAGATTGCTGTCTGTTTACAATGGTCAATAATGGATAATTAGGACGGTTTTCTTTGGCCCAGGAACGAAGCAACAGTTGGGTCACCTGTTTGATATAATGCTGGATCTGAGGTTACCTGATTATCTCATCATCTAGGGTAAATATAATCTAGGGATAAATATAATCTAGGGGTAAATATAATCTAGGGTAAATATAATCTAGGGGTAAATATAATGTAGGGGTAAATATAATCTAGGGGTTAATATAATCTAGGGATAAATATAATCTAGGGATAAATATAATCTAGGGGTAAATATAATCTAGGGATAAATATAATCTAGGGATAAATATAATCAAGGGGTAAATATAATCTAGGGATAAATATAATCTAGGGATAAAAATAATCTAGGGGTAAATATAATCTAGGGATAAATATAATCTAGGGATAAATATAATCTAGGGATAAATATAATCTAGGGATAAATATAATCTAGGGATAAATATAATCTAGGGATAAATATAATCTAGGGATAAATATAATCTAGGGGTAAATATAATCTAGGGATAAATATAATCTAGGGTAAATATAATTTGCTACCAGAGAAATTAATTATTTGTTACATTGCTTAGTACTAATTTTAGGCTACCTCAATTCACCCCCCCCCCCCCCCCCCCCCACCATCCTCAAAATGCCATCATAGAACGTGTTTCAGAAATTAAATATAGCAGTAGAGTGCAACGGTATTAAACAGGCATCTGAGTTTTAATATCTGGGAACAACATTTTACTGAAGTTGGTAAATTAAATGGAGAAATTAACATCCGATGCAATAAAGCAGTCCAAATATTGGGAGAGCTAGCCCCCACCCACCCCACCCGCCTTTTCCCTCTTTTTTTTTTTTTCTTACTGCATAACATCACCACAGGCCACACACACACACTCAAAATCTCATACAAAGCATATTCATTCCCGCCCTATGCTAACAGTGCCAGACATGGTCACTCGCAACAAACCAGTGCACGACATGGTCACTCGCAACAAACCAGAGAAAAGAAATTAGTAATCATGGAAATGAGATGTCTAAGAAGAGCTGCACGAGTGACGATAAAAAAATCAGGAATGAGGACATAAGAGAAAAAGTCGGCACATAATCAGTTATAAATGACATACAAAGACAACAAATCAACTCGTTTGCCCACTTGTAGATAATGACTCGTGATGCCATTCATACAAGACATACACCAAAATAGAAGAAGGACAAAGAGCACGAGGTAGACTAAGAACAAGATGGAACAAATCTGAGAAAACTACAACAACACAATCTGTTCTTGGTCAAGACAGCCAGAAGAGCAAGAAAGAGAACCTTCAAACTCCCTCGACTCCTGAAATGGTAAAAGAGGAAGTGAAGAAGAAGAAAATCTTATAACGTGCACACAAACAAGTGACCAACTGAAGCTCCATTCTGTGTAGAGATTAACTAACGCGTCAGTGAATGCTACTTACTTGCGCTCGGGTGACAGAGACTTTCCTGAAGCCGGCTCGGAAGGTTCTGGAGGCTTCACACTGACTTTATTGAGCCTCCTATGGTGTGCTGTTGGTTGAACCTTGTCCCTCTTCCTCTGATACAACGCCGGTCTGCTTGTAACTTTAAAACTGCGACATTTTAGTATTGGAGCTGAAGTAACATGAAGGCCATAGTCCGATTCAGCAATGTTGGGCAGGTAATGAACGCTGACTTCTTCGCCTCCTTTCGGTGCCGAGATTAATGTTTCCAAGAAGTGAGGGATTATATCTTCAGCGTCTTCCTCAAAGAAGTAGCTTTCATTGTATATGATGCCACTAGGCTTGAGTCTTTCGCTCCAGGTCTGAATCAGCCGACTGCTTTCACTTGTGTTTGAGGCTTTGGGTTGATGATAATCCTGTTTACTGAGCGCATGTGCAAACTGAAACTGTCCTGGAAAGGCATGAATCACGTCTGGATCGTGTATCTGCCATCTTTCTATACCTTCATGCTCCGAAAGTTCTTTTCTGTTTTTCATTTCTTCTTCCTCCAAGTTATCTGAAATTAAATATACATATACGATAAATGTTCGTTTACATCTGCATGCTTTAGAGAAAATATCCACGGAATGCTTACCGGCACATCTGAAACGATGCTTGCCACTCTTCGCGGAGCACACCGTCGCTACCACCCATAGCATGTTTTGTGAGCCTGTTACCATCGCAACATATGGGTGCAGCCGGTTGTCAAGTTAGCAGAAAACTGCTAGGACTGTCCCCACCTCAGTTCTCAAACTTGATGTTGTTGTATCATCTGCTAGGCTTTGCTGCACTAAGCGGCTTACATTCGCTTTAGCAATGAACTCATATGTATATTTTCTGTATCTTAACACCTAATAATCTGTTTAGATAATACCATCACCTTAATAAAAGCTATCATGAATGACTGACTGACTTTCTACCCCAACAGGACATCACACAAGCGATAAACATGCGATAGCACAATGTGCCACCATGTGGATGAGGATCACCGTGGAAAGTTCCCAGAAACCGCGTTCAGCCATTATGCCATATATATGGTCAGGCTATTTGCGGCCCCTGGCAACAGCCAGAGTAGGGCTTCAAAGAACGAAAAATGTCATCCTAAAATGGACGGTAAGTATGTATGTTGTTATCATGAATGGATTTGACTGACTGACTTTCTACCCCACCAGAACGTCCCACAAGCGATAAACACCCGATGACACAAAGTGTCACCATGCAGATGAGAATCACCGTGGAGAGGTCCCAGAAACCGCGTTCAGACAACTGGCCATATTGATGGCCTGCCTATATTGCGGCCCCTGGCAAAAGCCAGAATGGGGCTTCAAATAACACAAAATTACATCGTAAGAAGGACGTAAAGGATATAACATGAATGGATTTTGGATTGGATTGGCTTTTTACCCCACCAGGACATCACACAAGCGATAAACACCCGATGACACAAAGTGCCACCATGCGGATGAGGATCACCGTGGAGAGGTCCCAGAAACCGCGTTCAGACATTTGACCATAATGATGACCTGCCTATATTGCGGCCCCTGGCAAAAGCCAGAGTGGGGCTTCAAATAACAAAAAATAACGTCCTAAGAAGGACGTAAGGAATTAAATGGATTTTTAGGATTGGATTGGATTTTTTACCCCACCAGGACATCACACAAGCGATAAACACCCGATGACACAAAGTGTCACCATGTGGATGAGGATCACCGTGGAGAGGTCCCAGAAACCGCGTTCAGACATTTGGCCATATATGACCTGCCTATATTGCGGCCCCTGGCAAAAGCCAGAGTAGGGCTTCAAATGACAAAAAATTTCGTCCTAAGAAGGATAAAGTTAGAGCTGCTTTTTAGGATTGGATTGGATTTTTTACCCCACCAGGACATCACACAAGCGATAAACACCTGATGACACAAAATGCCATCATGCGGATGAGGATCACCGTGGAGAGGTCCCAGAAACCGCGTTCAGACATTTGGCCATAATGATGACCTGCCTATATTGCGGCCCCTGGCAAAAGCCAGAGTGGGGCTTCAAATAACAAGAAATAATATCTGAAGACTTTTTAGGATTGGATTGGATTTTTTACCCCACCAGGACATCACACAAGCGATAAACACCCGATGACACAAAGTGCCACCATGCGGATGAGGATCACCGTGGAGAGGTCCCAGAAACCGCGTTCAGACATTTGGCCATAATGATGACCTGCCTATATTGCGGCCCCTGGCAAAAGCCAGAGTGGGGCTTCAAAAAACAAAAAATAACGTCCTAAGAAGGACGAAAAGTGGTTAAAACATAAAAGACTTTTTACATTTCAGATTCTTTAAAGCCCACTGCCCCCCCCCCCTCCCCCCCCCCAAAAAAAAATGTGACCAGAACCAACGCAAGTCTGCTTTTTGCTGAAAAACTTTGACCCTCTCCTCTCTCTGCCAGATTTTTCAAGCATACATACATCTCTAACTGGGTCTTCTGCTTGTGTCATCCAAGACCGTTATCTGTTCAGCCTATGGCCCTTAGCTGTATCCAAGGCTTCATCAAGGTGTTTCTTTTATCTAGGGTCATCTCCCTTGTAATGTTTTCAGCCTCTCTGCAATAGTCGGTAACGCAAGGATTGATGACAAACAGACTTATGGGGTACATCTAGTACATCCTAGAATCTCCAGCATGGCCTTATTCTGTATGCGCTCAAGCTTCACTAGCTGACGTTTTGATACCGTGAGCAGTCCCAGTTTATAACCCATCACCGAGATGATCAAGTGCTGATACACTGCAAACATCCTGCTTTGCTCCATGTACATTGTGCCACATCCTTCAGTGTATTATGCCCCTTTAGCATTTTACTGCAGCCGTCTTCAAATGCTTCACTGATGATAGGTTTCTATCGAATGTGATACACAGGACCTCAATATGCTGTCTTTGTTGATGTTTCTCTCATTACTCTTGGTAATCTTAGTTTCAGCTTCATGGCAAACGGGTCATCCCATAGTTTCTCTGCTCCTGTGCCAACGAAAAACACACAGAATGTTCATCACAGTCCCTCGTGAATAGATTGACAGACTGCTGTCTCAACAATACTAAGGCTTGGAACAGCAGCTCTTACTGTGATATTGCCCAGCGAGTACCACAAAACTGCTTGTTCAGCGTTGATAACAGCAGACATCTCCCTGCACAGTTACTTTGTCTACTGTCTACGTAGCTCCTGAGTTTTCGTTTGAGTAGCTCTAGGCTGACTATGTGCAAGAATATATCTGCATTTGTCAATATCCGTTCAATACCAGGTTCCTCCGGTTCTGTAATCTTGCTCGTGGAGCCGAACGGCAAAAGCTAATGATTTTAGTTTTATTTCACTTGTAAAATAACCTGGCCACTGAGCATGAAAAGACGGAGGCACCCGAAAACTATTTTCTCTAGTAGTTAAGCTGTGTGAGTACATATATCAGTATACATCATCTCTTAGAGATATTTGATTTTATGTGAATGCTCATCTGTGCTAGATAAGGTGTTCAGCACACGTGTGTGTGTGTGTGTGTGTGTGTGTGTGTGTGTGTGTGTGTGTGAAAGCGATGTTAATTGTTAATGTAATGTTATCTTTGAAGCGCTCAGTCTTGTGATTCAGTAAAATAAACAGATGTTCAATGTGATAATTATATTTACAGTTGTTTTGATTAGAGTTAGGACTGATATTTGGGGATGTCTAGTTTTAGTTGTACTGATGATTAGACTTGATACAAAATATATCCTGTCTGGGCTGGAACGCCATATTTTTCTTGTTACTACGGCAGCCTAAGGTTGGGTTTTGGCTTCCCATTCACCACGTTACATTATTTGTTAGAACTCTTGTAGGTTCTGAGTCGAGGTATGTTCTAGGAGTAGATTTCCATATTATCCTTTCCATATTTATCTCCTCCCTAGTCTCAAGTGCAATATCCCCCTTAGATTTCGCTTCGAGTTCACTCGTATACATATATAAGAGCACTGCTGACATTGCAGCTCTATGTGGCTAGTCAGGCGGCTATATTTCACGACTCTGAACCCACGCACACAGAAAAAAGACAACCATACTAGAACACAGGACAGATGCTATCCAGTTGACCAGCCAGAGACAGACCCTATGTAAGCGTGGACATCAAAATATCATATCAGACTCTACTGCATGCGTTCTCAAGATCAAGTACCGTTACAACTATCTTCTGAACATTTTGAAACCTCTTAAACATAAAATGCTAAGCTGGCCAATTTTGACCAAGCATCTTTCCTTGTCTGGTAAACACCCAACCTTGGTGGGAAATCTTCTCCGGCAACTTGCCATGTCACACAGAAATTCATGCTAACTAATAAAAGCCACACATATACGACATGATCGACGCAATCTAAGCAACCATACACAGGAACAGCCCAGTGGGTCTCACGTTAACACATAACCATATAATTCAGTATCAACACATAGGCTAACAACTTAAGTAAACAATACGGAGTCTCCCCCCCCCCC
Organism: Candidula unifasciata; assembly: GCA_905116865.2. Classification (NCBI taxonomy): domain Eukaryota; kingdom Metazoa; phylum Mollusca; class Gastropoda; order Stylommatophora; family Geomitridae; genus Candidula; species Candidula unifasciata. The sequence goes on along the minus strand of CAJHNH020000797.1, from coordinate 335,500 downwards.
TCCCCATGTGTGTTAGCCCCACCCATTTACACACTTGGTCAGTTGTTACTCGTGCTTCGTTAGGTTCGTCAACTTTGCTGATATCGGTGCTGTATATTCCAGCACATCGGTCCCTATACAAGCTTCCCCACAAGAGTGCTGCAACCTGCTTCACATGCATTATGTTTCTCGGAATTAAAACGTAAACGGAAGACAACACAGAAAGCATTTCGAGGAAAAAGTACACCAGGACACCCCCGTAACCTTCAGCAAAGTTTACAAGCCTGAGCAAGCACCAATCAAAAGTGACCTAGTGTGTAAATAGGCGAAGCTGACCCAGATGGGGTGGGGAGGTGGGGCTCTGTAGAATTTACCCAACAGAAACAGGTATAGTTTAGAAATGATAGACAGCTTGTGTGTATAGGTAAGTGTGTGTGTATGTGTGTGTGTGTGAGAGAGAGAGAGAGAGAGAGAGAGCTAGCAGGAGAGAGAGAGAGAGAGAGAGAGAGAGAGAGAGAGAGAGAGAGAGAGAGAGAGAGAGAGAGAGCTTTCGTGTGTCGGTGTGTATGAAAGAGAGATTGTGTATGAGAGTAAGCGCCCGCGCGATTATGTGTATGTGTGTGTGGGTTCGCTATACCACATTGCTGAGCGAACAGTTCTGATACTCCAGTCTGTGCCAACATATCTTCGTCACTGTCTTTCTTGAGCTGGGCCCCGTCACTGAAGTTGCCACTCTGTAGACAAACAGTTGCAACAAAAACGATACTTGCTGTTCGAATGTTGTTTGTGACTTCAGACAGGCAAGACACCGTGTCATAATTATAAATTCAATCAGCCCCTCTCCCCCACTCCCCAACCCTTGACCCCGAATGCAAGGGTGTTGTGAGCATATGGTGACAGGCCCAATTGTAAGGACCGGTCCACACTAGATCCGTGGTGTGGTCAGTAACCGCCGGCCACTTTCACTTGGCTGGTATCTCTGTTAAGTTGGGTGAACCTGTGAACCGACACCAAACATCGCCCTCATGAGGACTTGACTCTGTAATTATGGAGGTTTATTAACTCAGCACTCAGGTGCTCCGATCTCCTTCTCCATAGCTCCACATAAGTAAAACGACTGATCACACCCGTTCTGTGTTGATTAATCAGACGTCCCGTGCCTTTGATAAAATGTTCATGTCTGGCTGTCCCAGGTCGCACAACTGTACATTTTCGGGCAATGGTTGTAGCAGCCTTGTCTGCCACATCATCTACATACTGATTGTTGTGAACACCTTAATGGGCAGGACTCTTCATTGTCTTCAACCTCTTCAACATTTACACAGTCACGAGGAGGACAACTAAGTGGCAGACGAAGAACACTATCATATGCGAATGATATCCTCGTACAACGACAGGGCAGAAACAGAGATGGCATTGTTTCGGGTCTACAACATTAATTAGATCGCATATCATCCTGGTGCAATACCTCAGGGGCAACAATTATTCAATCAAAAGTGACCGTCACACAGATACCGTTGGCAAAAACCTGGAGAGATCTGATTCCATGAAATACCTGGGTATATCATTTGACAGATGCTTAGCATTTAAAAAACACGTAGACCACATTATAACCAAAGCCAAAAGAGGTCTCTTCCCAATAGAAGTTATGGGAGCTACGAGCTTTGAGCAACGGCTACTTGTAATTCTACATCATGAATTAGTTAACTCCAGCTTTGAATATGCCTTGGCTAACATGACATACAGCAACACACAGATGAATAGATTTGGAAAAAATTGAAAACGAGGCAATGCATAGTATACTTGGATGCACTAGAGACACCTCCTGTAAATCCATGCGATACCTCTTGGCGTTCCCTACAGTTGGTCCAGTAACAGAAGCGATGTGATCAATGCCACGCGCTGCACTTACTGTGACGTCGATCACGCCTAAGAGCATGACTCCGTATCCCTGTCTAGACTGATGGACATGGGGATGCAGCCTGGAGCTGCAAGACATTAACATTTCACTAAGGGGACAGGACGTTTCATTAATCAATACCACCAAAAAAAAAAAAAAAAAAAGGCATCATCAGGCGTTCTACACATTGTGGCGATCTTGGGGAGGAGATCGCAGCACCTTAGGTCTGTTTGGAGTGCTGTGATGATAATCCTGACTAATCACAAATTGCAAGCCTAGAAGCACCAGGAGTTGGAAGGATACTGTCGCGGATGATATACTCGCATATAGGCAGGGGGAAGAGAGGCAACAAACAGCCAGAGAGCTACAAGCGACAGTGGACAAAGTGACTGAGTGGTGTACAGAAATGAGGGCTGTCGTCGACCCGGAAAAGGGGTCTGTTTTGTGGTGTTCTCTGGACAACAGCATCTTTAAAGCTAATGTCCTAAGTCTCACAATAGATGGTAGAAACATCAACAGAGAGAGCAAACTGAAGTATCTGGGAATTACATTTGACAGGAGTCTGTCCTTTAAGGACCATGTGGAGAGAATTGTGACAAGATGTCAAAAAGGACATGGTGCACTTAAGACTATGGCTGCAATTGACATAGAGCAGAGAATGCTTTTCACACTATATCAGCACCTGATCCTGTCAGTGGTTAATTATGGCCCGGGAATGCTTACCATCGCATAGAGCCAGATGGACAAACTAGAGCGCATACAGAATCCAACAATGCGAGTCATTCTGGGTTGCACCAGAGACACCCCAGTGGTGTGTATGCGATACATCCTTGGTTTGCCGACTGTTGCAGGTAGGCATAGGTGCTGTAGGTGAAGTCATATCTTAGGGTAGCTGCAGACACAGACCATCCTTTGCACGAAGCTCTGGGTGCAGTTAAAGGTCAGCGGCTGATAAGATGGAGGTCATGGATGGCTCAGTCAGAAGACACAATCAGACAGGTTTGCATCCTTGAGAACATTAGGCGAGGAGAGGAGTGGGTCAAAGTGCCACCTGAACAGTCAGACTTAAGTAGGGTCGTTATCACACTGAGCCGGGAATGCAGAGACTGGCCATTAGGTGCCACAGAGGTGGAAATTCAGCAATTAATTCAAGATAATGCTCGCTTAGAAGATTTGATCATTTACACAGACGGTTCAGTGTCAAGAGGCAAAAGATGTGTTTGGGGTTTCTTAGCAAAAGTTAATGGTCACCGTTTGGCGCAGGAGAGCCTATCATATGATACCACAACATCCAGCTTAAGAATGGAGGTGGAGGCGGTCACTGCAGCTTTCCGCTGGCTAGAGAACACGACACACAAACACACACACATCGTGATTGTAACTGACTCAGATAGCATGCTGAGGAAGATCAGGACAGGCATGCTTCGAGCTTCGGGTGAGAAGTATTGTCTGGATTTTTTCACCAGGGAATACCGGTGTGTTAGGAAATAAACAGGCGGATAGACTGGCTGACTCTGCACAACTTGGTGGAATACTGATACATGATAAGGCAGATGTGGTTAGTACCTTGTGGGAGAGCGTGTACAGTTCGCAGGAGCAGATGGATCATCACAGTTTGGTTAGATTGATTCAGTTGGGGGTGACGAGAGGTTCTGGTAGATGCTCGAGGCTCAGAGGAAAGGCAAGACGGACATTTAATTAGAATGCTACTGGCACCATTAGTATCGGAACTCTTCGCTGACTGGTGAAAATGGGGACGAAGCGCTTATGGGTAT